>JACEIK010006991.1:11821-23532 GCA_018107945.1 Datura stramonium
ATTAAATTAACTAATTATCTATCATAATTTTTTAACTAGCGGTACCAAAATTTAAATTAAAGAGTGTAACTTCATCTTGCAATAATACGTTGTATAATCAAGAAAAAAATAGAAACACAACATACTTTAAGTTGTTTCAGTTAATTGAGTATGTTTGTGTTATTCACATGTATTAGTTAAATCTACATTATTTCTTTTAATTGATGTGAAGGTGTTTGAGTAGACACATAAATTATGTCACGATCCGAGTCTGCACCCTGGACGCGAACGCTGCTTGGAACCATGAATGACCCAAGCTAACCCATGGCTTAGCATAAATCTATTATGACTGAACTACTATAAGGAATCTGAAGCAGAAGTTGTCTGTAAGAAAATAAGCGAATACTGTATAAATAAAGAACATATGATAAGATACTAAAATTTATGCCAAACACTGAAACTTGAGTTGAAACTAACATACTCTGTCTGAAAGCCTTAGCTTCTAAAAGAAATGATGAGTTGATGAGACAAAGCCCCAGCTAACTCTAATGTCTGGAAAAAAAAAATTGAAAATGAAGACTCCAGCCCTTAGAAAATGAGGACTCACCACTATCACTGTTGGGTATCACCGGTGAAGCTAGCCGCGATGTTGAGGCTGGGTACCTGAGTCTATATCATAAAATGATATAACACATAGAAAGTATGTGATCAGTAATTAGAATGTATTGAGTATGTGAGGTGTAACTAAACATAGGTGTACTGGTAACTCATAAACTAAACTGAAATGACATGCGAAGACCCTATCTGAAATCATAAATACAACAATTAATCTGACATATATGAAAATACTGTATGAACCGATAAACTGATAAACTTAGCTAGGGTCATAAGCATATCCTAAAATCTGATAGACTGGACTGGACTGAGGACTCTAACTAAACTGAACTGTGGGAGTGTCTGTTAACCGACATATAACCACATGAGCTAGACTTGGAGTTTGATGCTTACTCCCCCATCTATAAGGCCCACCGCGTCTTGCTAGGGTATAGTGACTGGTTGTGTGATCACTGACTGTAAAATCCATTCGGGTCAAATTCTATGGTAGCACGTAGTTCTATGAGCTTGAGAATACTGAACCCGGTACACTCGGTGCTAAGTACTACTACCAACTGAAGACATACAAACGAATATAGGTGTATGCAACTGTACTAGATTGATAGCTCAAAACTAATATCATAAAACTAAGTCAGGACTACTTATTTGGAAGTGCCCTAAGAGTCTAAAGAACCTAATACTGATGGTACATAAATACTGATAGTGCTGACATTACTGAGTATAATAAATGTTAATGGAACTGTAAAGCATATGACATAATCATGTATATCTATGAAAGATCATGTTATTCAAAGACATTATTAAATTACAAAATGAAATATCACAGTCATGTAAAAATTCAAAAGTCTGGAGAGATACATTATGAGTTGAAATCATCATAACAATTACAGTATAGTACTGGTTCTAGAGACTCTAAAAGATTTAAGAGAATGGGGAAATTCAACATCTGAAAGAAAAATCCTAAGCATGATTTCTAGGGAACTTGAAAAGAAACTAGGGTTCGCTGCTTATTTTGAGGCACAAGGGTGAAAGGAATACCCTTACTAAATGCCCACATACTTGTAGAAGAATTCTCTGAGAAAGCTCTTGAAATTTTGAGAAGAAGCAGAAGCCCTAACTCTTGCCCTGAGGAACCTGTCTGAGTTATTATGGTGGAAGTCTAAGTGATTAGGAAAGAATGAGGAGAGAGGGTCAACTACTCCCCTAAATCCCCTTCTAAAATTCCCAAAACGATGTAGTTTAGGTTAGGAGCTTAAGATTTACAAAATTGCAGTTGTTAAACCGTTTTAAAAATTTGATCATCTGGTGGTACTACCTATCGTACGAGTATTACCAGGATCATATGATCCGTACTGACACTCGTGGTTAGGGGCCCTGTCCAAAATTATTCTCTGTTGTTTTCCAAGTGAGTCTACCATGATCTGTGCAATCATACTATGGGTCATACCACGATCTATGATTTTCTCAAAATCTCCTGAACACTTATCTGAAACTCCTTTCACGACTGGTTGTTTCGATCCGTACCTTGGTAGTACGATTCATGACATGCAGATTTGGTTTCCTTGTCACCTCCTGTCAAACTCTTTGGGGCCTATCACAATTCGTGGTACGACTAATATGAATCACCCGCGGTTTATCTGAAAAATTTCTGCTATCCCTCAGGACCTCATCTCACGAGTCCTAGTACGACTCATTCCACCTACTCACGAGTCGTACTGTAACTCGTACTCTGAATATTTTTTTTTAAATTTTTTCATGATCAAGTTTTAAATCTAGGACTAGTCATGGGGATTTCTGTGTTGTTACAAATTAAGAGAAAAAAAAAAGAGCTAAAATTATCTCATAAAAGGTAAAATGAAGAGTTTAAAATTAAGTTATTATTAAATATTTAAAGTACAAAATGCCGTAGAAAAATGTCGTTCACCTTTTTATCCTTTTAAAATAGAGTTCACTTGACAAAATAGTTATTTAATTATTTTTCTAGTATTTAAGATTTTAAAATTAAATAATTTTATACATTAAATCCTTTTTATTTAAAATATATAAAAGATATTAATAATTAGAAATTTAAAAGCGATTAAAATTTTACCTTTTAAGAAATAATTACACAATGAATAAAATTATACTTATAATGCAAATCAACTTTATGTTTAGGACTTTTGAAAATACAATTTGAAAAAAGACAACTCTGAGAATAAAATATCCTGCATTAATAGGTCTAGGGAAGGATCATACCCCAAGGAGTTTAATATAGGCAACCTACCCTAATGTAAATATATCAGTGGCTGTTTTCACTAATTTTGATGAGTCTTTTTTAATTTAGTGACATAATAGTTTATTAACGATCAATTAGAAATTAAAAAATGTGTATGTGATATAATATCAATTTATTAATATCAAAATAAGTTAGTAATAAATCACAATACATTAATTTTACGTGCTAATTGTTTAAATGAATTACTTAGACTATATGTTCTATTCTACTATTCAACTTTATATTATAATGTGTCTTCGAAATCTAACATTTATATTAAATATTAATATGTTAATAGTGTCATAATATAAATTTTAAAATAATTAACAAAAAATATACATATAATGCATGTAAGTGCTCATATAAAAGCGAATGATTTTGTTAACTTTCAATCAAAAGCAATTTCTACGACGCTTTTGTTCAATGAAGCAAATATTAAAATAAATTGAAGGAAAAACTGCTAGTTTGAATTAAACTCTTAAACATAATCATTTATCAATTTGAAATTTATAATTCTCTTTCTATATTTTTATATTGTTACCCAAATACATCTTTTAAATGTTATTTATATTATTTTTAAAAAACTTATTTTTATTGTTACGAGAGACACGCGCGAGTTGCATACGTTATATATATATATGTTTATAGACACACATATGCATATTTGATTTTCTTTTTAATTTGTCAACCACATGAAAATATTGTTTGGTTGATGCATGGATGATAAACTCAACTCATATAAAAGCTTAAACAGTGGTGACTAATTAGCTGATTCACTTTTTAGTCAACCGTAATAATTTTAATCAGTGACTGATTTTAATATTAATAAATGAATCTAAAATATATGTTCTTTAAATGATGAAGTCAAATGTGATTAATTTGTTTGTTAGAAAGAAAAATAATACATTTGTTATATATATATATCGGTTGTGAATGATTATTTTACTTATAATTTCAATTTTAATTTGATTTTGTGAAGTACTATGAAAGGACGCCAGCAGAGAATTGGTTAGATACCCAATTTTTATCCTATGGTTCCCCTGAAGAGCCACTAACATCCATGTTTTTTGGCCCCAAATTTTTGGCTTACAAGCTCTATCAGTTATGTTCTCCTGAGGTAAACTTTGCTCTTTAATTATATACCCTCTTCAGATCATTATTTTTTCCTTAATAGGCTTAGTAAAATTAGATCTAATCTCCTTACTTATACTTTTTTTTTTGAGTTTTTCTTTCTATTATTAATAAAAATAATCGAGGAACCCCATCTAATGAAATTGCTAAAAGAAAAACTCACATTTAAATAATGATGTGTTAGGATCTTGCATTAGCATCATCATTGGTGAGAACAAGCTCTCTGTTTTTAGAAGATCTGTCAAAGGCTAAGTATTTCACAGATGAAAGATATGGATCAGTGAAGAGAGTTTACATAGTGTGCACAGAGGATAAAGGCATACCAAAAGAATTCCAACAATGGCAAATTGATAACATTGGTGTCACTGAAGCAAAAGAGATTAAAGGTGCTGATCACATGGCAATGTTATGCATGCCTGAAAAACTTTGTGTTAGTCTCTTGGAGATTGCCCATAAATATAATTGATTTTTATATTATGTCCTGGTCTCGTGTCAAGATGTCAACGCATCATTCAGTATTATGTTACTGTTTTAATTTGAATAATTCTTAAAACTTTCAACTGAAAAAGTATTAGAATAGATGAATAATTATACTGTTGTTTCTTTTAATTATTTAATTGTGTACTGAGATATTAAATTATATCAGCTCTTATAATAACAATTCTCTTTTACAATTTCTCAATCTCATGGCCACTAATTTTTTACATTCGGTAACATATATAACATAAACTCCACAACCCCCCTTAGCCTCCCACCCTGAAAGAACCCTTTATTCTTTTACTGTTTTCTTTAATATGAGTTATCAAATATAAGAAGATGAGAGAATGAAAATCAGTTAAATTTGTTGAAATAATATGGAGCCATAATTTTATTCTACTTAGTATAGTTTTTTAAATTTCGTAGAAGAAGCTCTTAACTTTGGTTGGAGTATATATTGATAAAATTTTGTTGTATGAAGTTATGCAGGGCATGTATATTTTTCATTAGCAATTGTATTTAGCTTTTATTTTTTTGAATTTTTTTTAAAAAAGTTTGAATTTACGAAGCTAAAAAAGATAGAGTAAAACAAAGATGTTCGATAAAATATGACGACAAAATGTATCCACTTAGGTGGAGATTTAGAGCCCCAACAGATTCCCTATGGAGTGCTTTTATATGGAATAAATATGACGACAAAGCGCATCCACTGTTAGCAAGTGGAAAGGGAGCTTCAAATGTTTGGAGAATGATGGTGCAAGTTAGAGAAGAAGTGGAGCATGATATTTGGTGGCAAATAAAKATTGGAGATGCMAGCTTYTKATTTGATAATTGGACCCAACAGGGGGCTCTATATTTTACAGAAGATAAGGTGGAGGAAGAGGAACTAGAGGTCAAGGAGTYCATTCAAAATGGAGAGTGGAATAGARAAAAGTTGAGGAGTAAGATCTCAGGGGAGATGACAGAACATGTGATAAGGCATGTTAAACCAAAGTCTAATGGGGAAGGAGATACAACATGATGGATGGAAAATAATAAAGGAGAATTTACTATGAGTTCTACCTATTAAATGGTGGGGAAAAAATAGGATGAGGATGAATGGTTAGCTAATATATGGATTAAAGGAATTCCTTTTAAAATGAATTTCTTTATGTGGAGATTTTGGAAAAAGAGAATTCCAACAGATGATAACCTGAGGAGGATGAGAATACAAGTGGTTTCCAGGTGCCACTATTGTGATAAGCACAACCTGAAAACCATATGTCATTTTGTTTCTAACAGCTCCCAAAGACTTAAAACTATGGAAGCGATTCGCTTTATGTGTAGGTTTCAATCCAAAAGGAATGCAGCTATACTAATCGATAACTACTTGGTAGAAGATTCCAGCTCCAACAAAGCTAAAGGACATGTACAGGGCTATGCCAGTAATCATTATGTGGAAGCTGTGGAAAAGGAGAAATGCTAGCAGACATGAAAAGGAGACCAATATATCCAGGCGGACTATGATGATCCAACAAAATATTCAGATGTATATCAAAGTCAGTTATCCCTAAATATCAATTTCAACTTATTGGGAAAGAGTTGTATCTATCCTCCGGCATTATAAGCCTAAGCTTTACTATAAGGTAGTTAAGTGGGAGCTACCTATAGAATCTTGGATTAAAATGAATACAGATGGAGCATGTAGAGCCAAACCAGGATTGAGTACATATGGTTTCTGCCTAAGAGATGCAAGAGGGGATCTAATATATGCAGAGGCAAAGAAAAAAGGGATTAGTAGCAATATCAAGGCAGAGATGCAGGAAGTGAAGAATGCATTGCATTATTGCAGTAGCAAGGAAGTTAGCATTATTCTCGAGACTGATTCTTTGACTCTCAAGAAAATGCTCACAAAAACATGGAAGATTTCATGGGAAATAACAGAAGACATGGAGGATATCATGAAAATGCTTGAGAAAGAAAATATTAGTTACACATATATATATCAAGAAGCTAATCAGCTAGAAGATGTCTTAGCTAATGCAGTATTCAATTATGGAGATAAGCTAATTCATATCATTTCAACAACTCCCAATCACATGCAAAAGGATTTTAAAAATGGAAAAAATCACAAATACCACAGTTACGGATTAAAACAAGGAAGATAGTACCAGAACTGCAACAATAGCAAAGCTTACGAGTTGTCCCCTATAGTTATATACAAAAAACTAATTGAAAAATTAGGAGGGGAAAAGGCTACCTAGTCTACACTATGGCAGATCACAAAAGTGATACCAGCAAAAGGAGGAGCATCAGTGTCAGATGAGTCAAATACTAACAACTGTTGAAGTAATGACAATGTGGGAGGATTAGGGAAACTTCGTCTTCCCCATTCCGGGAACACCGACGGGAACCCCAACAGCTACATGAATCTACTCCTGGAGGAACCTCAACGGACAAACCACTAGAAGAAAGAGAGAAAGGTCAGTATGAGTAGACAGGGAGAAGGGAGAATAGAGAGCTACCTTCTGAGCTGCAGTTTCGAGCTCATCAATGGAGACATTAGACACGCGATTTATCACCCAAAGTAGCACAAGCATGAATTGGGAACTGAAGAAAGGGAACATGGCGGAGGAGAGGAAGAACTACACCTAGATTTTCGGGTGTAAGTCGGTGGAAGACAAAAGATAAAGGGGTATAGGGGTATGAGATTAGGTTGGGGAAGATGTATGTATTGGGCTGGTCATCTTAAGCCAGCCAACAAAATATATATTTTTTTGTTTTTTTAACTGAATAAAATGATCCTTGAGCTCAAAAATTTTAATTAAAAAGAAACAAAACATCACACAAAATTAAAAAAAAGTTTTACTACAAGCTAACAAGATAAGTCAAGAATCACAAAAAAACATGGCCTACCATGAACAAATTTAGCAATGAAAGCATGCATGGTATAATAAAATTTACTTTTCCCACTCCACACTTAATCGGTAGTAGTATCATCAGTGCTAAAATAATAAAGCATAAGTAAATGAGTGAAAGAAAAACTCCCTGGGCCTCTAGTCCTCATCGTCTTTGGGGGAGAAAGCAGCTTCCCCCATCTTAGAATCATCTTCATCATCGTCAGACCCTAAATTAGAGTCCACTTTAGCTTACTCTTCGTTTGTGGTATCATCATCATCTAAGGGCTCCTCAAATTCAGGCCAAACTCTGCAGAGAACTCTAGAATTCTCACTCAAGGGGTAGTCTATGTTGAATTGTTGTAGATGCTTCTCTATCACTCCATCCATTCTCAATTGCAATATTTGCATGTCGTATAGGTGATTTAGCATATTATTAATTTGCGCATGGCAAACAGTAATGGACTTGACTGGACCATGTAAGCCCTCAAGATCCTTAGTTTTTGTCACATCAATCCCCTAAGGGTCATACCTTGACCTATAATCCACTGACTCCTCCTCAATTTAATGCCCTCTCAGAAATCAGGTCAAGAGACCCCCAAAACTGAATCTTTGCCTTTTTTCACTCTTGCCCTTCTCAACACATCCTTAATAATTGCACCAATATTAACTAGCCTCCCAGTCATCAAAGCATATACAAGACACACTCTCTTTCTCGTAGCATGAGTCACGTGCTTCCCGGGCATCAAACAAGCACAAAAAATTTTCAATCAAATCCTAACTTCCCTACTCATATGTGCATAGGGAAAAGATACATGATAACTGCATTATTGGTGGAGGGCCCATCGTGTGATCGAATTTGGGCCACTAAGACTGTGTCGAATTTCTTTATAAGGAGGTCTCAAAATCAGATTTTTAAAAAGTTGTGGGTCAATGCTAGCTGAACCAAGTAATCTATTTAAAACAGTAGGCAAAAAATTCACAATTTGCACTCGAATTTTAACTTTGGTTTGACCTTTTCTTAGGATCCCAAATTACTAGAAATTCTCTCATCATGTTTAAATTATATTCACCCAGATCATTAAACATAAAGCCAAGACCAAGAGTATGAAATTTATCAACAATGTGAGAAAATCTGAATGCCAAGCTTTCTCAATCAATAAACAATTCATGCAAAAATTTTGATTCTTTGTGTTCCTTGAACTATTTCTTAACTTCTTGCTTTGTGATCCAACGGAGCCCAAAATGCCTCAATGGTTATGATGGCATGCTTGCATCCTCATTTTACTCTTTATTAGCTCTCCTTCACCTTTGAAATCATGGCTTGAAGAAGCCACTCTCTTTCTCTTGCTAGCTTTTGGTGCTATTTTTGGTGAAATTTCAAGAAAAATATTGTCTTTTGTAATTTAGGTGAAAAAGTTTGGAGAAATTTGTGAGAAAGATGAAGTTTTTTGAGAAAATTTTAGAGAGAATGAGGGTGTGCGGCGTACTTAGGATGAAGAATGAAAGAAAAAAATTAAATTTTGCTCTTTTAAAATACCCCATGGGTCGGGTTTCATCCGCTGACCCGCGCGCTTTTATGCCTGAGAAGGGCCTGCGTGACACCGCGCTCCATGCGGTGCCAGGCCCTGCACGTCGTGCTAGGCTGTGCGCTGCCAGGGCCTGCTTGTCGCACTAGGCTGTGCGCTGGCATGACCAATTTTTCTTACTCAATACTAGTTATTTATATATTTTTTTAAAAATATAATTATTAGTATAAAACGGAGNCAAGTGTCATTAAAATTATTATTCTAGAAAGAAGAAAAAGAAAAAAGGACATCTATTATACAAGGATAAAATGAGATTCTTTTTAAATAAAAATAAATAATTTTTTATTAAAAATAAAATTTAAAAATTAAGAAATTATTTCTCCTCTATTATAAATTATTGAGAGGCTAAGTACTGATACTTGTGATAAATAAAACAGACGTGCCAAAATTTATAGTGTAGATCGAGAAAAGATTGCATGAAGCAACAGATCCCAAAAGCAGTTTGTTTTAAAAAGATTGTATATATTTTAATGGTACGAAATAGATTTGTTTTCATTATTGTCTCTTTTAAACAAATATAATAATTGCATTGAGTGATTGGGTCCATAATTTGGTGTGCACGTCGGACAAAAAATTTAAGAACACGTTTCCGAATGATGTATTGAATGACGTAATCTCTAATTTGATGAACAATATTTATAATTATCTTAAATTTGTTATTGCCAATGAGATTTAACTATTGTAAGATTGTGACCAGTGGTTGCAATAAATATTCCATGCTCTGATGCCCAACAAACCACTATATAGCCCATCTTGGAGTTCTTCTAAACTAATTAAACCAAAGAAAGAAAAAGAAGAGTCTCACAGGGACTAAAAATGGAGGTTATCAAGAAACAAGGAAAGCATTTTGTTTTGGTACATGGTGCATGTCATGGAGGTTGGAGTTGGTACAAGCTGAAGCCCTTGCTGGAGRCTGCAGGGCACAAGGTCACTGCCCTTGATTTAGCAGCCTCTGGCATTGATTTGAGAAAAATAGAGGAAGTCCGCACACTTCATGACTACACCTTGCCACTGATAGAGTTGATGGAATCCCTTCCACAAGAGGAGAAAGTCATACTGGTTGGGCATAGTCTTGGGGGTATAAATTTGGGACTTGCTATGGAAAAATACCCACAAAAGATCTATGCTGCTGTTTTCTTGGCTGCTTTCATGCCTGATTCTACTCACATGTCCTCCTATGTCTTGAATCAGGTGAGTATAGTATGTATACTTTGATAATGTCATTAGATGATGATTTTTGTGATTATTATTCGCTTGCCTGCGAATTCAGAATTTAAAATTAATGGGCCCTACTATTAATTACATACATGGTTCAAGTTACATACAATTTTATCTGTTCATATTTATTTTTTTATATTTAACTTGATACATTTTAAAAAAAAAAGTAACAAATGAAATTTTATTTTTATTATATCACTCTTAATTATTTGTGGATATGCTAGGTGCTAGGTAAAATAATGTGTGTCACTTGAGTTATATAGGTAAAATAATGTGTGTCACTTAAGTTATACTAAGAGTCAATGAGTTATGCTATATATATATATATGATCAGAATTAGACTTGGTTTTTTTAATCAGAAATGATCTTTTATGATAAATTACATATTAAATGACTGAAATAGCCTTTTCAGATATCTTACAGGTAAAAATAAAAATATCTTATAAAAAATATAAATTTAAAAATAAATTTACAAAGAGCTAAAAAAATTATATCTCGCAAACAGAATACAGGGGTAGAGTCAGGGTGGCGAAAGAGGGTTCCGAACCCCTTCGTCGGAAGAGGAGAAGAAAACTGGGTTCTATTTTTTAGCAAAAAGACTAAAAAGTCCCTCTTATTACTTTTGTTTATTATGCAGGGCAGGGTATTTTAGGAAATTTGAAGATGAGTACCATGCTAACTAATTACTCAATGTTTTAATTTATTTGTCTAATTTTAACTTGCACGAAATTTAAGGAAGTAAGTAAAACTTTTGAATTTTTTGGTATTAAACTAAAGATGTAAAGAATGTACTAAAATATCACTTAATCTAAAGATACATAGAATATACCAAAATATCACTTAATCTTAATCTTATACATATCACGTGGAGAGTTGAAATCAAAAAGTTACAAAAAAAAAATACTATTTTTTTAAAAAATTTAAAAGGAAAAAATATACCCTTACGTTATAGGTGTTGTTGCGTCTTGAGATCCGAATTACCAAATTAAAACTGAGGGAGTACCTTCTTATAGTAGGTTAGGAAAACCTTGTATTAGACCACATTTATTAAAGGTGCTGATCACATGGCAATGCATAGTATGCCCAAAACTCTTTGTGTCAATCTCTTGGAGATTGCCGATAAATACAACTGATCTCTAAGAGTGTAATTTTATGATGTATTAATACGTTGAATTTCTCCTTTTTTTAAAAAGAAAATTCTATAATCGGAAAAAAAAAATAGAAACACAACATACTTTAAATTGTTTCAATTAATTGGGTGGTTTGTTATTCACTCTTTTTAGTCAAATCTACATTATTTCTTCCGTTTTAACTTATGTGAAGGTGTTTGACTAGACACATAGATTAACAGAGAGAGAAAAGATTGAGTTGAAATCATCTCATAAAAGATAAAATGAAAAGTTCAAAAGTAAGTTAATACTCAATACTTAAAGTACAAAACATAGTAGCAAAATTAAATGTCGTTTACATTTTTATCCTTTTAAAATAGAGTTCACTTGACAAAATAGTTATTTAATTATCTTTTTAATATTTAAGATTTTTTAAAATTAACTAAATGTTTCGATATTGAAT
>JACEIK010006991.1:53786-81869 GCA_018107945.1 Datura stramonium
CTCTTATTTATCAACACCTTTGATTCAATTTCTAACTTTATAAGTTCTCATGTTCCTTTTTTATATATTATAAACTTTTTTATATTGATGATTTGAAAAAAACAATAATAATTATTATGCTAACTCAAATTATTTATATTCAAAAACTCCTTTAGTTGAATCTACTATTTTTTTTTAATCCAACCCCATAGATCATTGATGTGCAAAAAGTTACAATTTTGAGTTTGTCATAACAAACTTTTACATGATCATTGAGCTAAATGTAAAACTCTACATCTAACTAGCTATGAACAACTTATGGAGGGTCATACATGATGTGAGAAGGTTTGATCTTTTTCACCCTGAAAGACGGTATGTCCCAACTATCCATATTAACAAGCCCCTTTACTTGATTGGGAAGTCTAGCAAAAGAGTTGAAGACATGGACTGAACCAAAGTTGTGACTCAAGCTTTCCAACTTATCTGCATGTTTATTGGTCTCCCGCATACAATGAATGATTTCAAATCCATGCTCTTCAATTAATTCTTGGATTTCACAAATGATGTTTAGAATTCTCCAAGGAACTCCCCATTCCCTTCTAATACATTTGGTGATGAGGAAGGAGTCAATTTCTCCAATTGTCATTCTGCGCCCATTACTAACACACCATTTAATACCATAGGCAAAGAGGCTGCCTCTGCTATGTTTGAAGTTCCAGGTCCCAATGGTATGGAGTAGGCAAACAAGATTCTTCCTTGGTTGTTTCTAATAATACCTCCACCACCACAGTTACCGAGTAGACAACTTCCATCACTGTTAAGCTTAACAATTTGGAGAGTAGGTTTAATCCATTTGACAATTCTTGAAGTTCTTTGGTCTATCACTGCTTCACAAGCTTTACAGATTGTGCTCCAGTCTTCTCCCAAATTGGCCCTTTTAAAAGTGCTTTTTAGAATCTGCAAAAGGGTAGATAGAATGTTAGTTCTAGTTCTATAAAAGGATATTCTCAGATTCTCAAACTTTTTATTGCATCTTGATTTCCATAACTCCCACACTATGACAAGAGGGAGTATTCTGGTAATAAATTTGGCAAAGATATTATGGGTCTTGTAGTTCCACCAACTAAGCATCATCATTTTGTAGCTCTTGTTGGTGTGGTCAATACCTAAAGGCCCTGCAAAAAAACTCCAAATCCTTTTAGCATGATCACCCTGGCAGAATAAATGGTCTGTGTCTTCTATGATACGGTTCAAATTATTATTGTTACAACAGTGAAAAATAGGATCAACTTGAATTCCAAACCTGTAAATTCTTTCTTCAGTAAACAATTTATCTCTAATAACCCTCCAATTCAGAAATGAAATCTTAAAAGGACTTCCTTATGCCATATATTACTAATGAAACTATTAAAACTCTACCGTTGTCTAAAAGTATCCCAAGAGGAGCTAACAGTGAACTTTCCATTAGTGTTAGGCATCCAAATGGCCTTGTCCCTCTTGTTATTATTCAAAAATATATTAAGCTCTCTGATCTTTTCCTTAGTGTCTTCATCCAATTGATTTTGGAGCTTGTCCCAGTCTCATATTCCATCATTGTACACTTCTTTGATCTTAATATGGTGTTGAGGATCTCCGCTAGGAAGCAAAAGGTATAAGGAGCCCATACTAGACCAATTTTCATACCAGAAATCCACTTCCCCTATCCCAATGTTCCACATAATGTTATTTTCCACCTCCTCTTTTATGGTGCAGAGCGCTTTCCAGTTTTGAGATTGTCCCCTACTCCATTTTGCCTTGGTGGGGTGCATATTGTAGTGCATATTGTAGAAAAACTTGGCTTCCATGAACTCTTTCCAGAGGGAGTTTGAAGTTCTAAGGTTCCACCATTGTTTAGTTTGGAAAGCATGGTAAATGTCTAGCAGGCTTCTAAAGTTAGTACCACCTTCACTGTAAGGATAACACAAATTAGTCCAAGAGGCCCAGTGGTACTTGCCTCCAGTGTCTTGTCCTGACCAAAAGAATCTAATAATGTATTTCTCAATAAGCTCAATGGTACCCTTAGGAGGGTTAGCAGCAACAAGAAGATGTGTGGGAAGGGCTACAAGAACATGTCTAATCATAATTGCTCTTCCTTTTGTAGAAAGAAATTGTCTGTCAGCCCCTGATCTTGTTGATGGTTTTGTTAACCATTTCTGAGTAGTGAGAGATTTTTTTTCCGATAGTGAGAGGGCACCCAAGATACTTTATGGTAAAAAGTTGGTGATTCATGCTAGTGATGTTCTTGAGTCTATTTATAGTGGCTGCTTTGGTATTATTGGCTACTGCAAAGCAGCTCTTGTCTTTATTTATAAGCTGGCCAGAAATTTCCTCATATACCCTCAAAGTTCTCAACATCATATTCAGAGACCTTTTACTACCATCGCAAAAAAGGATAGTATCATTTGCAAAAGATAAATGATTAATCTTGGGGCCATTAGTGTTCATGTAGAATCCCTGGAAGTCGCATCTATCATATAAATTGTTTAGCATTCTAGAGAGAAACTCAGCACTAATAATAAATAGTGAGGGGGACACTGGATCTCCTTGTCTCAAATCTCTACTCGACTTGAAAAAATCACGCCTTCTCCCATTGACTATAACAGAGTACCAGTTACTGGAAATGAAGTTGTAGATGAGTTGGATCCACCAGTCAGAGAAGCCAAATTTTTTTAGTGCCTTACACAAGAAGACCCATGAAACCCTATCATAAGCTTTTGTCATATCAAGTTTTATGACCAAATTCCCACCTCTTGCAGGTTTCTTAATATCATTGATAATTTCCTGTGCCAATAGGATATTTTCAGAAATTCCTCTCCCTTTAATAAAACCTGAATGATTCCTTGAGATAATCTTTGGAAGAATATTGAAAATTCTATTATTGAGAATCTTGGAAATGACTTTACTGGAAACATTGCAAAGGCTAATGGGCCTCAGATTAGAAAACATTTGTGGGTGATCTATTTTTGGAACCATAACCAGGCATGTGTGAGTAAAAAATTTTGGGAGCTTAGCCCCCTAAAAGAAAGCTTCAACTTCTCTGTGAAGATCATAGCAGATGATGAACCAAGCAGTTTGGTAAAAGCATCCACTCAAGCCATCAGGTCCTGAAGCACTGTCTTTGTCTATAGCAAATATACATTCTTTAACCTCCTGAATAATGGGATTGGCAGTCAACATATTGCTATCATCTTCAGAGATGCAACTTCCAATACATTCTAGAGCATCAAAATTGGTAGGTTGAGTATTTTCTGTGAGTATCTTTTGAAAATGTCTAACAACAGCTTTAGCGATACTATCATTTCCTTCAAGCCATTGATTCTGGTCATTCATGATTTTAGATATAGTCAACCTCCTTCTCCTTTCTTTAATAACACTGTGAAAATAGGCAGTGTTGGCATCCCCTTCCTCAAACCATTTGATTCTGGCTTTCTGTCTCACTATATTCTCTTGGATCTTCAGATATCTAATGAACTCAGCTCTGCATCTAAATAGTTCACTTCTGTTTTCAGGAGAGTTGTTATTCATACAATTGTCCTCGTTGATTCTTATTTCAGCCTCCAATCTTTTTGGAACTTCATATATGTCTCCAAAAGTTTGTCTTGACCAGTTGCTGAGATCTTTACATACTCTTTTGATCTTCTGATGGAGAGTGTAAAGAGGGTTACCATAGATATTGTCTTCCCAACTTTACCTGACTGTGTTAAGAAATTCAGGATGGTCTGCCCAGAAATTCAGAAACTTGAAGTATCTTATGTAAGGAGTGACCTCATTATTCATTTTGACCAATAAAGGAGCATGATCGGAAGTAGTTCTAGAGAGGTGAGTTATTGTAGTGTCGGTGATGGAGTCAAACCAAGAAGAATTATAAACCAATCTATCGAGCCTATTCCAAATAGTAGTGGGTGGATCCCTATTATCACACCAAGTGTAAATGGATCATGTATAACCAGCATCTTGGAGACCACATTCATTGAGACATTCCAGGAAGTCAAGACTCTCTTCCAATCTATAACTTCTACCACCTTTTTTCTCCTCACTGGATGTGATGACATTAAAATCTCCAATGACCCCCCAAGCTCCTTGAATGTTGTTAGACATTTCCTTCAAATTATTCCATAGATCTCTTCTTAGCTCTTCAGTACATTTGGCATAAACCACGGTAAGGAATATGGGTTGGTTGTTGAGATGAGTTGCTTTGATCAAAACACGTTCTTCTTTATCCTATATGATTGTAACATCTACCTCAGTAGTCCAAAAAATCCAGATCTTATTGGAACAGTTGTAGAAGCCTTGATGCATTCCTAACTTTCTTTTGAAATTTTTCATTTTACCACTGTCTACCATAGGCTCCTGTAGGCATAATAAAGGGATTTGAAATTGTTGTTGAATAGTTTGGAGTCTCTCAAGAGATCCTGCTGAGCCTAGCCCTCTTATATTCCATGATAGTGTATCAATCATTGTACTTATTTAGGGGTAGGATTCTTTTGCCCTTCTTTGTCTTCCTCTGTCGTGATGTGACACTATGCAACTATCCTTCCAGGATTCTGATTGTTCCTGGGGGATAAGTTATTGTAGAAGGTAATTTTTTGTGGAGTTTGAGTGCCTCCAATCCCATGAGTTTCCAAGTTTTTGATTTTTCTATTGATTTCATCATCGGAATTGGATAGCCTTCCTTCCCCTATGTTAACCAAATTTAAATTTGTCTCCATAGATTCAACATAATGACATAATTCGTTATACTGTTCTCTATTTCCTGGTTCTACTTGCATTTGATCTGGAAGCTCATGGTGTTATTGTAACCATCTTCCTGATTACCATCTGTATCTTGTATTCCAGGATCTATATCCTCCTTTCTTTTATCAACTCCAACAATAGTTTCTTTCTGAGTCTTTTTTGTGCTATTGAAAGGTGTCCATTTAGTGGATTGGAATGTTTCCAACCTTTTAATAGTTCCGTTTGCATCTCTGGTTTCTCCCTGTAGATTAGCATCTAAATTGTTAGTAATTGCAGCAGTCTCACTTCTGATAACTCTGATATTAAGCTTGTGCTTATGTTTTTTGTTGTTTTTTTCTTCTTTTTCCTTTTGAGCCTTATCCCATCTTGTACTCCTTGCCTGTATCTGGTGGTTCAATGATTTGTTTTGATTTTCCACTTTTTCTTGTGTTGGTTCTTTTATTTCCATGCTCTCATGGTTACAATAATATATAGAGTATATGTTGTCTAATATATATTATATTCATAATATTTATATGCGAAAGACCAAGGTAAAAGGAAAATTTATGGATGATAAATATGAATAATTTTTTTTAAAGAAATATAATAATACATATTAAATTTTCACTATATTTAATCAACTTAAATTATGGAAGAATATTACTTATGTCCTTTATAGAAAATTACCATATTTACAATATTTATCCATTTAATCATGTATAAGATATATATTGTATACTATGTAATTAAGAAAATAGTTATAACTTTTGTTATTACAATTTTAAAAAAATTATATTTATATAACCTCCCCAATACATTCTCCAATCTCAAGTTTTACATACCTTTATTGCTCTAAATGCCCTTATCACTATTATTAATGAGATTGAGATACAATTTGCTAATTTCTTCTGAGAAGAAAAAGATAGTAAGAATAGTTATCACTGGTTTTCATGGGAGAATATGTGCTTTCCTATCAAGAAAGGTGGATTGAATTTTCTCTTGGACATTTGCAATACTTTCTCTATTAAGAGATGGTGGAAACTAAGGATAAAACCGTTTTTATGGACTCATTTCTTATTAAAGGCTAAATATGGTTAAAGAAGTAATCCTATTTATAAAGTTATTGCTTCAAAAGACTCCGTTGCTCGGAAAAACCTTCTTACATCAAAATAAAATAGTGCATAATATTAATTGGAGGATAACTATGGTATTACATTTCATGGTGTTCCAACCAATAACTTGATGCTTGTGAAGTTGAATTGGACTCCATGATTGTGGTTCAAATGATCAATGGTGTTAGTAAACCTCCTTGGAGGATTCAAGGTATTATCGAAGATATTAACTCCAAAATTAGTCCAAGAAATATTACAGTTAAGCATTATTTTATTATAGAGAAAGCAACAAGTGACGGATGCTCTAGCTAAATATGTCACTCAAATTCGAGACCCTATGATTTTTTGCAAGATGTTGATCTGCTAGAAGTGGCTAAAGACCCTTTCAGAGTGAATGGACTAAATTTCCTTCTTTCGGAAGAAGAGCCAAGAAGACTACAAATTGACAATTCGATCAATTGTGAATTTCTTTCCTATTTATGCATTAAATGGTATAGTTTAAATGTGTTTGATTAATTTGTTCTCGTAAGATCTTTTGATCAAGAACATTTATAGGGTAGGGTCCTCTTATCCTAATTTTTGAAGGAGATTCGTCGTTATGTCCCTTTTTATTTGGTTGCATTTTTTGGAGTCTCGCTAAACTCTCCCTTTCCCTCCGACTCACCTTAGGAGATGAAAGTCTAGGTGAATGAATTTTAGTTTTTTTTATTCTCTTCCAAATTTCATTATATGAGTTGAGTCGCGACCTGCAGGCTGCACCACTGTATGGCAACTAACATCTACAGAGCCATAAGAAAAGCATAATTACACTTCTCTTCTCATGAAAATATTGCTAAAAACTTCAATAACATTGCACTTCTCTTAGTGGAAGCATCTATCACTGCCCCTTGCAAATCATTGATATAGACAAGAATACCAACATTAAAAACCTACTTTAGCCTAATTAAGTTACAAAAACAATTACTCTGTTACATAAACTAACGCATACCCAAATCATTTCATGCGTAGCAATGCCAACGGCAATATATTTTTGGAAAATTAATTAAAGTAATCTCCTCTTCCAACAAACCCTCCCTCTCCGCCGGAGAGCTGCCACATGCCGGCTCCGACACCATTGTTGTAATTACGAACATACGGATCCGGAGCTCCAGGAAACTGCCAAACGGCAGCTCTTCCAATACCAAAGCTCATATCCTCAATTCCACCGAGGGCTAAAACCCCTGGTCCATGAGAACTCAACAACGAAGTGAAATTGTTCCCGTTCACATTCAGGCTTGGCTTCCCATCGCTACCGAAAAGCAGGTGATTGGTTGCAGGAAGAGGAACCAAGAACGGAGAATTACCGGGTGCTACGTGAGGAGCAGAGACTGCGGTGGTGGAGGAAAAGGGGGTACTGGTATAAATGCGGGTGCGCTTGGCATTTTTGCGGCTACCGCCACCGATGGGGATGTCACGTAAGGTGCCGCCGTGAGTCCAGTAACGGCGGCAAGACTTGCAGAAGTGGCGGGGCTGAGACAAGTTGTAGTTGTTGTAGTAGCAAAACTTTGTGTTGGTGGAGTCGCATCGAGGGCAAGGAAGCTGCTGATCGGGTTCTTGTCCTGGTGCTAGCACACCACCTGTTTGTTGTTTGGTCGCTCTTCTTTCACTCGCATCCAAAGTCATTCTTGCTGCTTGTTGAGAGATATAGTATTAAGTTACTGAAACAGAGAGAGCGCTAAAGGGAAATAGAGTTGTGGGGCTCATGGGAATTAATGGCGTTTTATTTATAGACGGATCCTCAGACTTGAGAAAGGGAGGAGAAATCGAAATTGTGAAACAGGGTCTGTGTGTTCTGAAGCTTATGTGCAGCTTTTGCAGTGATATTTGCCACGAGATATGAATTATATATAGACACAACTGGAAAAAAAGTGGTGACATTATTTGGGTCGGCTCCGAAATGGGGGCTCTTGTTAGTCTATATACAGACAGATATTTAACAAAACTTCAGCTGCATCATTGTAGTATTGCAGGGATCTACCGGCTTGCGTTCTGTTTCTAGCTAACACTCCTTTCGTTTTGTCATTTTCTTGTCATTGCACTGTGGTTCCTTGTTCCCTCCTCTTTCTTTTGGTCCATACGTGATCACTTTTCTTTCAAAACAAATATAGTCATCAAGGTTAATCCCAATAGTGTGAGGAAAGGCAATTCCAAATCATTAGGTTAATAGGTTCTGAATTGGATATTTGTAGCTTCCTGAGATATACCCCATACCTGTCAGTCAGTGATAAACCATTTTAACTTGTACCATATAGTTAGTTAATGAACCAAATGCGAGTAAGTATTTTGCAATAAAATGGTCACGTTTGACTTACTCTTAGTATGTTACTTTGAAAAAGTCCTCATCTTTTCAATGGCAAGGAAAGAAGGATGAATGACACTCCCCCTGTTTTTGCTATGTGGTAATACAATTGTGATGGAGTGGTAAATACTCTTTTATTTTTAATCAGAAATTTCGAGTTCGAGCCCTCGAATTTAGTCGTGCGTGAGAAATCAAATTCTATGTAAATTTGTATTTGCAATGCAGGGTAGATGGTCAAAAAGAGAAGCAATCTGAGGGGTCAGAAAAGGAATAACTCCAGTGGCTTGATCTGAAGAAAGTTACCAAAAGAAGCAGTAATGTTGATTGGAATTTGATTAAGACATGAGCTGATGCATGCTAATTGAAACCAAAGGCTGCTTCAGAAAATAAAGGCATGCAATGAAAGAGTCTAAAGGCAAAACTCCGAGTCCTAGCAGGCGTGTAAGAAGATGAAAAGGATTGAGGATAGACTATGACTGATATATAAATCAATCTTAGTACAGACAGTATGTATTATAATGTCGGACTAGCGTGGGGAGTCCTCTCTGTCACATGCATGCATCTTATTTTCTTCGTATTCCCTAAGTCCTATTAATTCCCTCCATATATTATGAAAATTCTTATACCATCAATATATTTTAATCTGCTGTAATAAGCAGTAACTTAGAACCAATTATTTATTAGGTTATTTATTTCACTTAATTATTATATATATGAACAATTACATGATTTATAGTTCTTTTTAGATGATAAAAAAATAGAATTTTTTATTAAAATAAGTCATAATTTAAATTAATTTATCAAAATAATATATTTTTTTTTAAACTTTACGAAACTAGAAGAAACGTATTTGACAGTTACGTATTAGGTAAAAAAGATATTTAACCGATGTTGACGGTGTTAAACTTAAAAATGTAATTGGGAGTTATGTTTTATGTCTAAAACGTCACTGCCAGTAGTTTTAGAAATAAGGGAGTTACGTTTTTATGTTTAACACCGTCAACCTCGATTAAATTTTTTTTAGCTAATACGTTACTGCCAAGTACATTTCTTCTAGTTCCGTAAAAAAAAATTAAAATGTATTATTTTAATAAATCAATTTAAATTGTGACTTATTTTGATAAAAAAATTTAAAAAATAATATTTTACATTATTNATTAATAGATAAAGTTTAAATATTAATTCCCGACAGACTCTGCTCTTTTCTGTGTTTCGATTTGTCGCAATCCTCTCATTTAAAGTCATTTTTGCAGCAACGTCCGCATAGAAAAAATGCAGTAGAATACTGATCTCTCTAATACACACGATATGTGCATGGGTGGAGCCGCTAGGTATCCAAGCCCGAAAGTGTCATATGAATATCCTTCGTCGAAAATTATATTGTAGATATAAAGTTAAAATTGCTTTTTAGATATATATAATATATGTTGTATTTCTTTAATTATTTTCGTATATTTATTTTTATATATTTTAAATTTTCTTAATAAAAATTCTGATTTCGTCACTGTATTTCAGATTTGCTAGTTAGCTCGTCAATTATGGGTAGTCAAATCTTCAACAATGACTTAGATCTCTGCTCCAGGCTTGCTTTCGATTGGTCATGTAATTAATTCCAAATGAAATCACTAGGCTCTAAATGATAACTAGTTGGATATTTGGACGTAGCAATATACAATAGGAGTGTTAAGTGTGTGGGTCTGATTGTCCCTGCGATGGACGAAGCAAGCGAATAGCTTGAAATTCTAGGGTTAGGGTTTTAGCAGTCTATATAAATTGTACTGACTTGATGTATTTGTATCATTTTTATAGAGAAATATTAGGAGTTGGTGACTGAAGCATGAGTTTTCTTCCCCTTAGAGTTTCCCAATTAAAATTGTGGGTTCTTTTCTTTCGTTATCATTGTGTTCATTAGTTGTTCTCTCATAACAGAAAGCTGTAATTAGGAGATTTGTGGATGAGAACTTTGTCTATCTAGATCTAGTGTCAATGCACCTATATCTTGGACTGGGCTATGAGGGTTGTTATTTGGTGGGGAGGAGAAAGGAAGAAAGATTTTTCTAAGCCTCGTGAATTTTTCTCATTGTCCTCATTTGTGTGATCTTGGTGAATCCCATGCACAAGTTGATCGATATTTTGGAAAATTACATCTCTAATTGATTTATGCACATTTATTTTCTTTTAATTCAATTACCTAGATAACTTATCTAAGTGCTATTGTATTAGCAAAAAAGAGCAAAGGGGGGCTTGGTCTGACCTTAATACAACACAATAGCAACCAAAAGTGGTAATACAATTACCTCAAAATAAATCAGAAGGCTTCACAAACAATACAGACCTTCTAATAACAAAATGTACAAAGAGTTTAACTAACATAGAAAAGAGTTTAACTAACATAGAAGTTGGCTTTATCAAACTTTGTTTTTAATGCAAGGGATTTTCCATTTTTTCAATTGGAATGGGCCTTAGCTTGCCTAGACAGTTGATCAAAGGTGTGGTCTATCATATTGTGAGGTGGATAGGAGGAAGAAACCAACTTAGCAAGGTAGTCTGCCACCTGATTTCTTCTCTGAGTAATGAGAAATTTGAATTCCATGGTTGTCCACAAGATCATGTTCATATTTAAGAAAGGTTTTGAAATAGCAACAATTGTGAAATCTAATAAGTTTCTTAAGCCGGTGATTAGCCTTTTTGGTTCTGATTCCTCTAATATTTCCAGTAAGTAAACATGGACATTGGAGGAGGAAGGTTTTGTTTCCCTTGTTTATCCAGCAAGGGTGTCGTTATCTTTTTCCTTTCCTCTCTCTTGTTTTTGCCTCTTCCTTTGATCACATGGGAGAAACATTAATTGTAACCAGTGTTCTGCTGTTCTGTTTGAAGTTGTTCCTCTGGTATCTGCACAACAATCCTGTTAGGAGAAGAGATTTCAACCTGTAACTCAGTGTTTTTCTTGTCCTTTGCAGGTTATGAGGTCGTTCTGAATTTAAATTCACAATCGGATTAATGGTTAGCATGACCTTGATCATAGAAGGGATGCTTTCAGACTTTGATCATCCGGAGTATCTATTTCATGCTTTCGATCCTGCTTCTTGCTGCATTTGTCATTAGTAGATTCCGGGACTACATTGGTAGAAATGAGATTGTCAATGGAAGGAAAATTAATTTTCTCCTTATTCTGATTTGTCCTTGCTTCTTAATTGCATGTATTCTTTCATATCCTATTTTTGTTCTTGATTTTGCTCATTTTCATAGTTCTGTTGTTGTTCATTCTTGTTGGTATTAATAGGAGATTCTTTTCAGCTCATTTTTCTTGTTATTTTTTGGGGGCTTTGTCTTTAAAGTGTCCTCTAGTTTTTGGCCTTCTTGTTATGTTGTGTAAATAAAGGTTTGAAGACTACTTCAATATTTTTCTTAGAAAGCTTCTTCGTTCTTTCAATTCTTTGTTGAATATGTCCACCATGACTACTATACCATTGCCATTTTGTTCCAGAACACTATTGTTTTGATTGTGTTGATGATTTTCATGTGTTTGAAGGTCTTTGTTGCTAAAATTCTTATCTTCTTCAATTCTGTCCTACTTACTTTTTATTCAAGCTGCTTTTATCAGCCTTGGAGATTCTGTTTACTTTTTTTGGCCTCCTTTTTTCCTTTTCCTCGGCAATTTTTATCCTCTTCAGTACCCTACATTCAACCATCTTGTGACCAAGTTTTTTGCAATGTTTATAATATTTAGGAATTCCTTTATATTCCATTTTTCGCATAAATCTTGTTTGAGGTGAATTACCATAAACTAAGCCCACATAGACAAAATATAGTTGAGAATTTAGGAGATCAATCTATACTCGAACCTTGGCCATACTTGGCCTAGTTCTTTCTCGTGTTGCTAAGTCCATTTCAAGAGGTACGTCGACTATGCCAACTATTTATTTGATGTATTGTCAAGCGTGCATGTAAAGGTAGTCTGCGCAACAATATTCATACAAGAGCAATAGGAAGATCTTTTTGAGATCATTTTTCTAGCCACATTTGTTGTACCTCAATTTCAATAACACTTTTATACCCAACCATATTGAAGTCTTCTTCATTGGTGAAATTCAAAAAAATATTGTAATCATCATACACTCCAATAATACATAAATAGGCACTCATACTTAGCCTCAACTGGCAATTAAGCATTCAAACTTTGAAAATGCACATCTAGGCACCTCAACTTGGTTTCACTGTGTCAATTCAGCACTCAAACTTACAACATGATCATCTAGGCACCTTAACCTGGTTTCACTGTGTCATGTGCCACGTCAGCATCTTTGCCTACAAGACATAGTGAGGACTAGTTGAAGTGCTTAATTGTCAGTTGAGACCAAGTTGAGGTGCCTAGATGTACACTCTGAAAGTTTGAGTGCTTAATTGTCAGTTGAGGCCAAGTTTAAGTGTCTATTTATGGGTTATGCCTTTAGAGAATGTTTGTCCCTTGGAGCATACTTTCAATATTATCTAATTCGCAAGATTAAATCTTTACCCTTAATATTAAAATAAATAAAATTGCTAGGCACAACTTATGTTCTATAACGCACAAGTTCATACTACTAAACTTATACTCCAAGGCACAAGTTATGCCTAAGGCTTGTTCAGTGTATAAATTTCTTAAGACATAATGTTCTAAAATTGATTTTATTCTCACGTTTTCTGTCCACATATTTGTTACTTAAAGTATTGAAGGATAAAAATTAAATATCACGAATTTAAAAAGCAAAAACTAAAAAATCATCTCAAAATAGAAGCATTCTTTGCGAATCTCCCACCTAAAGGCCTCCAATGTCATGTAGAAGGTTTGAGTTATATGTAATTTTTTCTGTGGGCTAATTGACTTGGGCTCTGGCGTGGTGTATATTTGGCGAGTGAAAATGGTTTACGTATGTATGCACGGGAGATGTGCACAAAAAGCCTAATTTAAGGTCACTGTTTAAACCCTAGCCAATATATAAGAGTAACTATTTAAAATTTAGCTACTTTGTAATAAGTGAACAAATAATGCTCTTTTGGTCTCGATGATTCCACGGTTTGCAGCGTATTCTGCAAACCGTATTCAATAAAATATAAGTTAAATACTGATTACGAGATTTTCTATGTTAGTGATTATTTAATTAAAAGAAGAATTAGCTCAAGATTATTTTTCTTTTGGCAACATATTATTATATTAATGCATAAACAGTTTTATAAAGAATCATAAGATGCAATAATATCATTTACCATCCAAGATAATAACCAGAATTTCGACTTAAAATTATAACTAGATTTAAGAGAATCAATTTGAAGGAACTAGTGCCAGTAATTGAAAAGAGCAAACTCTTTGTTTCAATGAGTCAAAAATTCAATGATATTGGTTTCAGTCAAAATAAAAATAGAATTTTTTATAAGTAGCACTTAGTAGTAAAATAATTATAAAAAATAGCAAGATTAACAGAAATTATAATAAATAGCGTGTTTTATTGTTTCTTTTGATATAATTAACTAAAAACGATTATCTTTTTATCTAAATTTCAGACCCTTAAATAACTCCCCAATCTGCGCTATTTGTTATTTTTAAACGGAAAGTGTGTATTTAATGATAGTGAATCACACCTTCAACTGATTTTGCATATTTGATGGCAGTAAATCCATATAAGCGTGATTTATAGATCTGAAGTCATATATTTTGGGGATTTTTTTCATCTTTTTATTCTATCATTATTGCATTTGGAGAAATTTTTAATTTTTGTGGGTGTATCAACGATCCAGTGTTCTGAAGAATATGTCCAACATAACGGTATTACTTTGTCATTCAGGTGAGTGGACTCCGGATAACGTTTATAAAGATTATGTCATAGATGAAATCATTATCAAGGAAGATGTTTCTTATGAAGGACTTATTGGAACGATTATGGAGCAATTGAGGATTGATGATAGAGTTAAAAAATTACTAATAAGATACATTTATTGAATTAATTCCACCTCAATGGAGATACGAAACAATATGGGAGTGAGATTGTATGTTGAGTTAAAGAAATTTAACAGGAACTTTGGATTGTATCCATTATGTATCAATTTTTCAGATAAGTTGGCAGAAATAGTTTGGAAGTAGTGGTTCATTTGAATTCATTTGATACATTAGCCATTACTTCGTCCGAATCAGATGTAACAAAACTGACGCACAACAATCAATTGGGTTTTGTAATTTTCAACCCTAAACAAAAAGATGTTAGAGAAGCTCAAATTTACAAGGACAAAGCAACAGTAATTGCGGTAATGAGGCGATATGCAATTGATCAAATGTTTCAATACAGGGTTGCTAAATCTAATTCTAAAAGGTTAGTTTTCCTATGACTATATTAGTTTTCCTATGACTGTATATGTATAATACATGCATTCAATGTTAAAAATGTCAGTTGATACATTATATAAGACTGTAATAAATATCTATATCGTTAATTATTGTAACTGTGTACTTATTTTAGATACAATTAAAAAATCTTCTTAAAATAATTTCTTATCAGTATATGTATCAATATTTAGAGTGATACAATAATATTAGGATATTAAGTTATTTTATATCAATATTTTTTTAACTTAAATACATTGACAAATAAAGTATGAATTAATCTTCTATGCCATTCATTGGATGTTTTATTTTTTTTTTATCTATATTTAACAATATTTTTTTAATCAAAATTTCACATGATGATAGTTACACCAATCGGTGTATATCTAAAGAATGTGGATGGTTTTTTAAAGCATCGAGTTTGAACGTCTCTCAATTGTTCAATATTAGAGAGTTTCACATGTCAACTGAAGGATAGGGTATTTTACCAACGGCAAGCAAGTAGTGCATTTGTGGGTAGTATAATTGCAACATTGTATGAAAATCACAAAAGGAAGTACACTCTTAGGGACATAATATGACATGACAGGATCTTGGTGTTGATATTTCTTACATGAAGGCATGGCGTGTTAAGGAGAAAGCTTTGAATATGTTGAGGGGTGATCCATCATATTCATATAGTAAATTGTCAAGTTACTTGTACATGTTAGATAAGGTGTATCCAAACTCATATATTAGGATGTATAAGTCTCCTAATAAAGAATTCATGTATCTGTTTGTATCTCTACATGCATCCATTATAGGATTTCAGCACTATAGACCTATTATGATTGTGGATGTAGTCACGTTAAGTCGAAACATAAGGGTACTTTTGTTTCTGCAAGCACATTAGATGAAGCAGGTATCAGAATATTCATTTGTATTTGTTTGTATATAAGAATATACATTTATTAATATATATTTTATGTTTTTATTTTCAGGCAACATACTCCCTCTAGCTTATGGAGTAGTTAATACTGAAAATGATGCTTCTTGAAAGTGGTTTTTTGAGAATCTTAAGGCTGTTTATGGGGAACGCGACTGTATGTATATTGTTTCATATAGGAACAAAAGCATCATAAAATCTGTTTTGCTGGTGTATCCATCAAGTACCACGCTACGCCTGCATATCGAACATGTGGAACAATGTATGGAAGAAATATAAAAAAAGTCAAGAGCGCCTGAGGATGTATTTTACCGAATGGAAAAAGCGTATAAACAAGAAGAGTTTAATGAGTTAATGGAAAGAGTAGAGAAAGTGGATGTTAGAGTAAAAGAGTATTTGGTATCTACTGGATATGAAAAGTGGGCTAGGTTATATGCTCCAGTTAACAGAGGGTAGACAATAACATCCAACATTGCAGAATCCATTAATTCTAGTTTAATAGATGCTCGTGAACTCCCAATATATGATTTCTAAAAAAGGTTAGGATTCTTTTTGCGGGATGGAACTACACAAACTGAAAAAATGCTACGTATACATTTATGACACTTTGAAGAAAGTTTCAAGAGTTGCTTCTTCTCAATGAGTCAAAATATACACGTATGACGGTTTGTATATGATACATCTTATTCACTATATTATTGTTAAGTATTTTTTTCAGTGGTCTTTATTGATACATTATTTTTTTTCCATTTAATATACATTAAGATTATTTATTTTTTGAATGATGTATCTAAAATTTAAATTGTGTTTATGTGAAGGTGGTGCCTTCAACTGAATACCTATACACCGTAAATAGTGGTGGTAGACGTTTCATTGTTTGTCTTGAGAGTAAAACATGCAATTGTGGGAATTTCCAGATCGATGAGATTTCGTGCTCGAATGCATGAGCTGTTATCAGCGAAGCTGAATCATGATTATAAGCATAGTGTGAAATCTGAACATGGGGATTCTTGCCTCCAAAATATATCAGAAGCTACAGTGGAGTCTTGACTCCAAAACATATGATAAGTTGATCTCCTTAGCTTTGGCTAAATCATGAAACATACTTAACTAGTGTGGGCTTGCCCAAATCTTAAAATCATGCTTACTTGAAATAAACTCCATAAGTCAAAATCATGAATTCATACATGGGTAATTTATAAACATTCAATCATATGCTAGATATCTCATCATACTTGAAATCATGGATCATAAACTTGACTTTTCATGAAACTTGCATAATTGGGCATAATTTTCTAAAACTTGAAATCATGAATTTTTAATCAAAATAGGTATAAAAATATGTCCATGAATCTTAAAAACATACTTTGAAACATGAAGGGAATTGACCCATAAACAAATCATAGAGAATTTCATGAAATTGGGCTAAAACCCCATAAAATCATAAACTTGAATTAAGACTTGAATTCATGAAATTGAGGAGAAATTTGGGTATGAAAGTGAAAGAAAACTCTCATTCATATCCCTACATACCTGGTAAGCTGAATCTAAACTTGATTTTGAAAGCCCAAGAGATTTGGGGATGAATTCAGGAATTTCAAGCTTGATCTTCAAAGGGAAACTTCTAAACTTGCATGCATGGGAGTTGAATGAATTAGAATAGGTTAAACTCCCATAATAAACTTCTTTCATAGCTTAAAATGACATAGTTTAGGGCTTAGGAGCTTAGAAATTACAAAAATACCTTACCGATTTCGCTGAAAAAAACTTACTGCCAAAAGTAATGACTCACACCACGAGTCGTACCCTGGAACCACAACTCATGGTTTCCTCCCGTCGCCGCTACTATTCTCGCCCAACATCCTGAAGTTCCCACGGGCCAAACAACGACTTGTACCTTCCAATGACGGGTCATTAGGCCTATCCATTGTCACTGTTTCCAACTCCCCTGCCCCCCTCATGAGAGTGTAAGTCACGACTTGTTGTTCCCCACAGTGAGTCATATCACAATCTGTACCTTCCAACCCTAACACTCCTATACCAACCAATGATTCCCTACCACGACCCGTTGTTTGTCACGACAAGTTGTACCAGGAGTTGTACCTTCCCAACCTGGCACATTGGCAGTTCCCACGACTCCTACCAACGGTCTGTTACATGCACCTACGAGTCGTACCTTGACTCATTGTTTCTGGACTTTCTTCAGTAGATGCTGACCATGATTGATCTCACGACTCATTACTTCTCACCGTGACTCGTACAACGAGTCGTCCTGAGTCATTTTTTAAACTTTTTCTGCTGATCTCATTTCTAATCCAAAGTCTAGTCTTAGAGACTTTTGGGGTATTACATATGAAAAGTGTACAATTAATATACAATAATTTTAGATTTATCAAATATATGATACTGATAAAATGTATAAAAAAATATGTGTTTCACTGGAACATTGCATACATACAAATAAGCATTAAAAAATTGATACATTTATAAAATAACACCTATATATGTAAAATTTGATACATATATCAGTATCAAAAATGTGATAATTATACATGTATCAATGAATGAACTATCTAAACTGATACATGATATAATTGATACTGATATGATACTAATACATGTATAAAAAACCCATCTAATTAAATGAAAATTTTGTGTTTCACTTGAAAACATTGATACATTCTAAAACAAATTGATACATATCACAAAATAAAACCTCAAACACAAATATCATCAAATTCAATTTCTCTATCCAAATTTTTTTTTAAAAAAAACAGACACAAATTTGTAATTATTGGATGGTATTTGTAATTTATTGAACAAACAAATCAATACATGAAAAAAATTTGAGAACTCACCCTCATTTTATGTCGTCTGGGTTTTGAAGATTCAGTTTCAGATTGACCTTTTCCTTTCCTAATTCGAGTCGTATCACTATATTTTTCATGTATTTGTTCTATGCATGTATAATCAATCGATTTTTTGATACATGCATCTTCTGCTATTACCTTTCCCTTATTTTTGCTCTGTTCTTCATCCAATGTCCGTATTCTAATTGGGTCATTGTGAAATTTGATCCTCCTCTCAGATTCAATCGAAGTAGTGAACCTGCATCATTTTGTTGTTCTTGGGTGAAAAGACACAGGTCAAATGATGGACAATCTTGTATAGATTATTCATTAGATGATGTACCTCAGATTATTCTTCTAGAAGATGCTCCATCCGCCATTTTTAATCAAAATTAGAGCTTGATAAAAATGTTAGAATTTTAAAATATTAGAAATACTATATGAAATATGAAGTAATATAAGTAAGATACACATAAAAAAAATCGTAAAATTCAAAAAATAGACATACCAAGGATTATGGGATTGATGGATGAATGTGTGAGGGGGAAAATGAAGGAAATATTAGGGGGGTTTTGAAAATGGAACCTCTGGCATTGAATTGGAGAGAGATTCATGTAGTGTTTTCGAGAGAGAGTGTATAAAAAGTTGATACATGTTTAACCGCATGGTAAGTTGTTATTTGTGTGAATATTTTGCTATTTATTGTAATTTTATAAAAGTTTCGTTAATGATTGTTAGGTATTAAATTTTGCGTAATTATATATTTTTTTCAAATAAAAATGTTGATAGTTTTCTTTAAAAAATTAAGAAGAAGTGTTTGGTTCTGCAAAAGTTCGTCTTATGAGATACTTACATATATACACACACACACACACACACACACACACACACATATATATACTGCTCAAATAAATAGCTGCAATGAGCATCATTGAATAATTTTTTATATTTAGAATATCCAAAAAATATATATTTACATTAAATTTCATGAAGGTGAGGCACTAATTAATTCAAAATAAGGGCGTAGCTTCATGAATTTGGGAAGGAAAATATCACAACCCGAACATAGGCTCGAATCGAGACACGGGACAAGAAGCCCCGAGAGACTCCAAGTCGACCCATGGCATGAACATACATCTAACTCAATCAATAAAGCGGAAGACTTAACATAATAAACATGGCGGAAATCCAAACACAACATATCAAACTGAATATATATACAATACGAGTCTGAAGCTGAATACAATCTATTATCTGAAAAACCTCTAATTCTGATGAGTTGATGGGACAAGACCCCAACTAACTCACTAAGTCTGAAACTGAAACATATGTATGCTTAATTGAATGGAAGAGGGGCCCTCTACAGATGAGGACTCACCACAGAAGTTGAATGCTAACTCCGGAAACTGGCTAGTGACGGGGCTGAGTCTAAAGATCGGAGCCTGCATCATAAAATGATACAACATAGAGTATGCAGTCAGTATGTGGAATGTACAGAGTATGTAAGGTAAGTAAAACCGCTTAAATAAGTAAAATCATTTAAAACATGCATAGTATGTAAAACATAATCAAGATAAGAAGCTGAGAGTAGGGCTTGCATGCTATTTTCTGATATCATGATCTGAACATAACTAAGCATCATAACTTAATCGAATGACCCAAAGGTGAAATCTGATAATCATAAGTAAAACTGAACATTGGGTCAAACCTACTTTAGAACATATATGTATATATATCATGAATGATAACATGCATAACTGAAACCATGAGGAACAATGGGAGACTCGTCATATAACCGACATTACCACGATAGAGCTTACGTGGTCCCAACTATCACACTCAAGTGGGTAGAGCCGTCTAAAGTCTTGTCAGTGCTAAAGAAGCTACCATGATATCTATATCAAGCTGAAGGCCCCTTGGGGCAGGGGAAAGATCACATAGGAAGTCCAAAAATAATCTGATCATACATACGTTGGTGCGTAGTTCTGAGGCATAGGGTTGACTAACCCTTAACCTACTCGATTCTAGACACAACTGTCAAAAATATACATATGCTCTCCATCATTTTTCAACGAAGCTGACCATCGTCTATTGACGAAGCTGAATAATCATATACATATAAAATCTGAAATCATACATGAAGAGCTTTGGTTCAAACCATACCACAAGCTGAACATAATTGGGAGTCTTGAATTCAAAACCTATGGTAAGCTAATTAACTTGAAATCATAAATTATACTTAAACATATGGGCTTTCTTCAATACTTAAACATGCTTGAAAATACTTATTCACTTGAAAACATGACCATAAACATGGGTAACTTGAAAATATATTTTTCATCAATAATATCTCATCATACTTGAATATTTATCATAAATTTCAACTTTCATGAACTTCTCATGGATGGGCATTATAATTTATAAAACTTGAAAACATCATTTGTAATTGAAAACATCGTAAAACTTGCCCATAAATCATAATTCGATAATAGAAACATACTTAGATCATACCCATGGTAGAAACTTAAGAAATTCATGTATTGGGTTAAAACCCCTTAGGATTAACATATAGATTTTCATGAATTAGAAAGGGACTGGGAATGGGTGTGAACAAATTCACCCATTCATAACCCTATGTACCTTATAGGATCTCATTTAACCACTCTCATGATTGCCCAATGAAGAATTGAAGAAAACTTGAAGGGATTAAGCTTGGTCACCTCTCTAGCCCTCTAAGTTTGCATGCATGAGTAGGAATAGCCTAGAATGAATTTACCCCTCTTAGTACTCACTTTTATAGTTTAAAATGACGTAGTTTAGGCCTTAGGATCATAGGAATTACGGATAAGCCCTTACTAAATTCACAGAAAATAACTGACTGTCAGTCCCCACGAGAGACTGGACGAGTCATTACCAGGGGAACGAGTCGTCGTCAGCTATCGTGAAGTCCACTACCATTTTTCTTCAAGGGGTCCCCACAAAGGACTTAACGACCCGTTACTGTCATGGTCACCACTTGTTACCACCACTGCCAAAATCTCAAGTCATTAGCAAACGGTTGGCCATGACTCACCCAACTAATCGTGGTGACTGATCACGACCCGTGGTGTCCAATCGTGGGGTACACTACCACTCAACCTTCACCTTTCAGTGGCCCTTGACCACGACTGACTCAACGAGTCGTGGGGACTGACCACGACTCGTGGTCATGTCCGTGGGGTATCAAATCATAATTTTCCAACTCAAGTCAAACTCCTCACCACGAGTAACTCAACGACCAGTGGTCAACTTGACGGGTCTCATGACAACCCATTCTGTGACCTGGTGTAGAAAATTCTATTTTCTCCATTTCAACTTCCAGGTCTGATCTTAGGACTTTTGGGTATAAGAATATCTCCCCCTTGGGAACATTCATCCTCGAATGTTGAAAATCATAAAGAAAAGCAAAGAAATGCAATCATCATATTCAAATACTGATCATATAAGCCGAAAATTGATGAAATGACTAACTCCGATTTAAACTACATGTCTGAACTAAATTCATGAATCATGCATATATCCATATACATGAAAGAAACTGGGGCACATGAACTGAACATGAAACTGAATAGAGTTTTAAAGCAAAAACTGATACCTCAAGCTGGAATTAAGCCGGTAGGAAATAAATATTGGTATCTAGCCATCATATCTGCTTCGGCTTCCCACATAGCTCCCTCGACATGCTGATTCCTCCATAAAACTTTAACTGAAGCTACATCCTTGTTTCTTAGCCTTTGAACCTGATGATCCAGTATTTCCACCGGAACCTCCTCATAACTAAGACTGTCTTTCACACCGACACTGTCTATCGGAACAACTAAAGCTGGATCCCCCAAACACTTCTTTAAGAGTGATACATGAAAAACAGGATGAACGGAAGCTAATTTTGAGGGCAACTCCAATTCATATGCCACCTTGCCAACTCGCTTCACAATCCGGTAGGGGCCAACATAACCAGGGCTGCGTTTTCTTTTCTTTCCAAACCTCATCACTCCCTTCATGGAAGACACCTTCAAAAACACCCAATCATCCACTTCGAACTCAAGTTCTCTCCTTCTCACATCCGCATAGGACTTTTGACGGTTTTTTTGAGTTGTTTTCAACCTATCGATGTTGAAATTTTCTTACCTTAAATTGTGCGCATATTTTAAGGAATTGTCCTGGGGTATCTATGTAAATTCTATATAGATATTATCTTGAATGTTGTGGTACAAGAAAAAACAAACAAAAAGAGGAGATATTTTTACTTTTCGACAGCTTTTTTTTATTATTATTTATCAAGTGATATATATCATTTTTTGTGCCCAAATATTCCACCTTCTCTCATAATTTCGTTTACCTCAGGGCTAAGAAATCTCAGAAAACCCTCTTCATCATATTCCTCCATAGAAGAAACTAGAAAAACTTGTTCTTTGAGCTGGAACTCAAGACAAAAAGGGGCCACAAGATAGGAAGACTTCTATCCAGTTCTGATTTAAAAACACCCTTATGTAGTACTGTTAGCATTTTGAGGATATCTGTTTGCACGAAACTTGGTTTGCAGTGATACTAGACTCCTTACAACTCCAAGACACATACCTGCATGAGTTGAACCTTCTCCATGGCATCATGGACTGAATCTGGTTCTATCATCGCAGCTTCACCAACTTCAAACAAACTAATAGGCGATCTATATCTCCGTCCATAGAGAGCCTCAAACGGAGCCATCTGAATGCTGGAATGGTGGTTGTTATTATATGCAAACTAAATAAGAGGCAAATGGTTATCCCAACTACCTTTGAAGTCAATTACACATGCTCTCAACATGTCCTCGAGAGTCTGAATTGTCCACTCCGCTTGATCATTCATTTGCGACTGAAATATTGTACTGAGCTTAACTTGAGTACCCAGTCCGTTTTGAAACGAACTCCAAAACTGAGAGGTAAATTGGGTACCTCTGTCTGATATGATGGACAAGGGCACTCCATGCAACCGAACTAGCTCTCGGATGTATAGCTTGGTGTGATCCTCCGCTGAGTCAGTGGTTTTGACAGGTAGAAAATGAGCGGCTTTGGTCAACCTGTCCACAACTACCTAGATGGAGTCATACTGTCGACGAATGCGAGGCAACCCAGTGATGAAGTTCATATTGATTTCTTCCCACTTTCATGTAGGGATACTGATATCCTAGAGCACACCTCCCGGCCTCTGGTGTTCAACCTTCACTTGCTGACAATTCGGGCACTTAACTACAAATTCTACAATGTCTTTCTTCATGCCATTCCACCAATAGACTTTCCGTAAGTCATGGTACATCTTGGTAGCACCTGGATGTATCAAATATCTGGAACCGTAAGCCTCATGGAACATCCGATTTCTCAAATCATCAACGTCCGGGACACACAAGCGACCCTAATATCAAAGAACACCATCTCCCCTTTTGGAGAAGACCTCTACCTTATAATTCTGAATGACTTCCTTTAGCTTTACCAAAATAGGGTGCTCGTCTTGTCTAGCTTTCACATCAGTCACGAAAAATGATTCTAATCTGTTCTAAACTGTAACACCGCCATCGGTCAAGTCAACCAAACGAACTCCCAACCTTGCAATTCGATGCACATCCTTCACCAGCGGCTTCCTCTCCTCATCCACATGGGACACACTCTCCATAGATAGTCTACTAAGTGCGTCTGCTACTACATTAGCCTTGCCCGGATGATAAAGGACACTCATGTCATAGTCCTCGAGTAACTCCAATCACCTCCTTTGGCGTAGATTTAGATCCTTCTGTGTAAACACATATTGTAGGCTCTTGTGATCCGTAAACACATCCACATGGACCCCATACAAATAGTGCATCCATATCTTCTAGGCAAATACCATCGCCGCCAATTCAAGATCGTGGGTCGGGAAATATTTCTCATGAACTTTCAGTTATCTAGAAGTGTATGCTATAGCCTTGCCATGTTGCATCAATACACAACCAAGACCGATCCTGGAAGCATCAAATACACCACAAACCCATCAGTACCCTCAGGTAGGGTTAACATCGGTGCTGAGGTAAGTCGAGTCTTCAACTGTTGAAAGCTCCTCTCACAAGCCTCTAGCTATTGGAACTTCACTTTCTTTTGGGTCAATTTGGTCAATGGCACTACAATAGATGAAAATCCCTCAACAAACCTCTGATAGTAAATAGCTAAGCCCAAGAAGCTCCTGATATCCAAAGGATTCACCAGTCTAGGCCAATTTTTCTATCTTCTAAGAGTCCACTTTTATACCTTCACTTGACACCACATGGCCCAAAAATGCCACTGAGTTCAACCAAAACTCGCACTTGCTGAATTTAGCATATAATTGGCGATTCTTGAGAGTCTGTAGTACTATCCTCAAATGAGAAGCATGCTCCTCTTCACTCCGATAGTATATCAGGATGTTGTCAATAAACACGAGCACGAACATATCCTAGTATGTCTTGAACACCCTATTCATCAAGTCCATAAAAGCTGCAGGAGCATTCGTTAGTCCAAAAGACATAACTACAAACTCATAATGATTATATCGCGTCCTGAAGGCTGTCTTCGGGATGTCACTCTCCCGAACCCTGAGCTGAAGGTATCCGGATATGAGATCTATCTTCGAAAAGCATTTAGCACCCTAAAGCTGGTCAAACAAATCATCAATCCTGGAGAAAGGATACTTGTTCTTGATGGTGATCTTGTTCAATTGTCGATAATCAATACACATACGAAGAGAACCATCTTTCTTCCTTACAAAGAAAACTGGTGCACCCCATGGGGATTTGCTCGATCTAATGAAACCCTTATCTAACAGGTCCTTCAACTGCTCCTTCAATTCCTTTAACACGGCTGGAGCCATTCTGTAAGGAGGAATAGATATAGGCTGCGATCGGGAAGAAGGTCAATACCAAAATCAATCTCCCGCTCGGGAGGAATTTTTGGTAGATCATCTGGGAAGACTTCTGAATACTTGCATACTACTGGGACTGACTGGATAGTCAGGGTCTCGGATGTAGCATCCTTAACCTTAACTAGATGTATACACAACCTTTGGAGATCATCCTTCTGTCCTTAAGGTAGGAAATGAAACGACCTATAGGCACAACTGAACTACATTCCCATTCTAAGACTGGCTCACCCCGAAATCTGAACTCTACTGCCCGGGTTCTACAATTAAATGAGGCATAACATGCAAATAGCCAATCCATGCCAAGTATAACATCAAAATCGGTCATGGATAACTCTACTAGATCTGTTGAGATGATTTTCTGAAGGACCGTGACCGGGCAACTTTTATACACACGTGTAGCTACAACTGAAGTGACTTTCTAGACGTGTTTATAGAAGTTGATAGAAGAAAAGAAGACAATTCGATTCATATAATTTGAAATTAAATGAATCGAAGTTTCTAGCCGACGGTGATGATTTTGGGTGGGGTGCGTGGCCACGGTGATTCCCAGATGCCTCAAAAGTGAGATAATAGAAAAAGAAGGGAAAGAAGGGAATAACGCTTGGAGATTAGGTTTTAAAAATACATGACTAAATGAGTAAATCGTATCAAATAAATGGCCGAACGAATATATATACACAATAATTATGACTTTTAACATTATTATTTTAAAAAATTATATTTCTAGAAGAGATAGAATTAGAAATGAGGATATTTGGGATAAGGTGGGAATGACTTCGGTGGAGGATAAGATGTGGGAAGCGAGACTGAGATGATTTGGACATGTGAAGAGAAGATGTCTGCATGCCCAACGGGGAGGTGTGTGAGACTGACTATGGATGATTTCAAGAGAGGTAGAGGTAGACCGAAGAAGTATTGGGAAGAGGTGATTAAATAAGATATGACACAATTTCAGCTTACCGAGGACATAACCTTAGATAGGAGGTTGTCGAAGATGCACATTAGGGTAGAAGAGTAGTAGGTAGCAGTGTATTGCCTTGTTATCAGTCCATATTAGTAGTTGTAGCATTGCCCTGGTAGTTTTTTGTCGTTCGATTTCTGTTATTATGTGTTGTTGTGTGTACTCCAACTATAAAATTATTTTATTGAAGTTACTGTTTTGTTACTGTCTGTTATTTTTGTTACCAACTGCTTATTTCTTGTACATTTGTTATTTTTATCTGGACTGCTTTGGATGATCAATTGAGCCGAGAGTCTACCGGAAACCGTCTCTCTACCTCTAAGGTAAAAATAAGGTATGTATACATTTTATTCTCTCCAAATCTCACTTTATACTGAATATATTATTGATGTTATTATTGCGTTTGTGTAATTTTCTGCTAATAAAAGACCTAGCCCAAAGATATAAAGGAGCCAATATAACTTCTTTTAAAAAGAATAATTAACTGAACTAACAGTCATTTATTGTTATTTTTTTAAAAGAAAATCCATTTAATTTTTATAAATCATTTCAAATAAATTAAAACCCATATTTAATCCTTTTAGCGGGTTAGCCATAATAAAAGCTTGTTATTTGAATTAGACTACGATGTATTGAGACTTTCTTTCAGCTACTACTCAAATTAAAAAGATCCTTTTTTGTTCTCTTTCTTTTATTTTCAGTTATTACTCAAATTGAAAATATTTTTATTCTCCCTTCTTTAAATTGAAAACTATTTAACTTCACAATTTTCTTTGCTAATTTTTAATCTTGTACCAGTAGCATTCAATCGATTGATTATTTTTCATAAAATATGCTTTTACCATTGTATAGATTTTCAATTCCCTCACCAATTATTTTTCATAAAATATGCTTTTAACTTCCTTGCACCTCTTCTCACCAATTTTATTTTTTATTTTTTTAATTTTTGGATAGATATCATTTGGGGAATGTTTTGAATCACACAATATTGATTTATTTTTGTTGATTTTGTATAAGTGACGCCAAAAATTCACTGACATTTCATGAATTAATTATAAGTAGCGAGTTTGAAGAGTATTTATTTGATTTCATAACTGATATAACTACACAAATTTAAGGCTATTTGTTATAAACCCAACTTCCAGGTCCAAACCCGCTTTTGATTTTCTTAACTGCCCGTTTGTGTTGTTTTGCCTATTAAAAGGGTGTTTGGTTATAAGATAGGTCAAATTAATTTATAAATATTTTTTAATTTATTTATGCGTTTGGTAAATATTGAAAGTATTTATTAGTCAAAATAAGTCATAAGTTGGTCACTTCTAACTTATGATTTTACAGCTTATAAGCATTTAATCAAANCTTATGATTTTACAGCTTATAAGCATTTAATCAAATCATTTATAATTTTATCCCTAATATTTTTACATAATCTCCAAAATTCCTTTTCTTAAAATAAAATTTTGAATAATTTCCATGATTTCACTTCCACCTTTGTCCCTTTAGACCTAAAATTTCCTCCACCTTTCAATTCACAATAATTATGCAATTTTTATGGCATTATTTGGGGTAATAAATTTCTCTATAATGTTTTAGTAGTTTTTCAAGTTCTACGGTTAGGCATGGAACCCTCTTTAACTTGACATTAAGATAATTGATTTGTGGGTTTTATAAAACATGAAATCCTCTCATACTTTTTTATATTATAAGATACTCATTATTGATTTCAAGAGTTAATCAAATTGGAAAAAGAAAAATTATTGATAAACACAAAATATGAAAATTTTAAAAAGAAGTAAAACAGAAAACATGTAACCCTTTAACATTTGGATAACAACTCGTGATTTAATCACTGAGAAGGGGTAACTTA
>JACEIK010006993.1:0-63379 GCA_018107945.1 Datura stramonium
ACATGATTAGTGTTGTTTTGCAGGTAAAAGGAAATTTTGGAAGCTAATATATATGTTGGTGAAGAGCGGGAATGGACTTGGAAACAAGGAGTGGAAGTTGGAAAGAGAGAGCATCAAAAATAAGGGCTCCGCGATGGAACCATGTCACGCTGCCATCGCGGAGGCAATCTGCCTCGGATGAATTAATTTTGTCAAATTCCAGTGGAGGTTCGCGTTACCTCCGTGACATGGAGGCAGTGCTCCGCGATGCACTCCGTGTCACGTTGAGTGTAATTACCTGGAACCTCAAGTTTAAGTGAAGGTGCGTGATAGCATCGTGGCACGCAGGCAAGGCTCCGCGATGCAATCCGTGCCACGTTGAGGTGCATTTGCCTGGGAACCGACTTCCAGTGAGGGTCCACGATACCCCCGTGGCACGGAGGGAGTGCTCCGCGATACACTTTGTGCCACGTTGCTTGTTATTCCAGGAAAAATTCTCAATAGTATAAATAGCACACTTAGGTTTTATTTTATACATTCTGACTTGGTTGAGCAAGAATGTGGGATACAGGCAGTTGAGAGGACGAAAATTCTAGGGTTCTTCTCTTTCTCTTTCTCTTTAATATCAATTGTTTGTATGAATTCTACTTATTTGAAGATGTTTAATCCACAAATGAGTGGCTAATTCACTTCTTCTTTGAGTTAGGAATATTGTAGAAGTCATGTTGTTGATCATTTCCTTTTCACCTTTTCTTCAATGGTTAACCTATCCAATTCTTGTTTTTACTACATTAATATTTGTCTAATGTTAATGTATATCTAGAAAATCAATTTTGATTTTGAAAAGGAAAGAAATTGAAGATGTGAGTGGTAGTATATGATCTTTTCGTAGGCTGTAAAGGGGTGAAAAGATTTACATTAGAGATAAATATATCTGAAAGTCTTATTAGTCAATTAAGGAATTGGTTATGTATGGCTAGAGCATGCAATTCTTTATACGAAATGTAGATTAGGTCTCATGATTCTTAAATTGGATAGGAGTCGAAAGATCCAATCCATAGGCAATAAATCCCTTACGCAACGAAGAGAAGATTCCATTTAAGGTGAATTAATAAATTACATCCTGCGTGTTTGTCTTAACCTCGGCTTGTTCATTGCTATTGTTGAGACTCAAATTATAATCTTGACTTAGATTCTATTTACTTAGTAAACTTTAACTCTTAAAACATTATTTATTTAGTTATGCATTCATAGAGAAGTATAATTCACGACGGCTTAGGTTAATTAATCTTGTAGTTCGATCCTGTGGGATCGATGCACTTGGCTTGAAATAATCCACTTTACTACTTGTTGATCAAGTGCACTTGCGTGTGCTTTTTCACCACTTAGAACAGTTGGGAGTTTTAGAATGCTGTACGTGCGAGGAAAGGGCTTGGGAAAGGCCGGAACGGGTTCCAAGTTATATTTTTGCAAGGAGACGAGCAGAGTCGCTGCCTAGAGGGGCAATGTGGCAGGCACCTCCTCACGATAGCCGGCATGGCACGGAGCCAAATTGACGTGATGGCAGTGTGCCACGTTGCTATGCTTTTGAATCCAAGTATATAAAGGCCTCACCCTTCATTTTTCATTTCATTTCACCAAAGTTACTCGATTAGAGCAGTGGCTTGAAGAGGGTTTATGTAATTTTTGCTCGATTATCTTAGTCAAACGTAGTCAAAGTCATTAACTTCGGGTATAGAAGTATAAGGCTGCGAGGAGCATTTCTACGGAGTTAGTTTCATGAAAATGCTTGGCGAGATCGTCGTCCAGTCAAAGTGATTGATTGCTCCAAACTAGTGTTATACAATCCAGGATTAAAAGTAGTACTTCCCTTCTAGACTCTAAATTACGATTTTTGGCCGTTCTTGATAAATCGAAGAATATGATCGATATATAGACTTAAAGTATTGTCTTCTTATAGTATAATAATGAGTTGATTTATTCTTTCGTGAATATGAGTACGGTTAGGAGAATAACAGCCACTGGCCCAGAACCTCGCCGGATAATTGGTAAATCGGTAGTCGAGTATGTAGAGACGAGTTTCTTTCGGCAAAGTTAGTTGTCTCGATTATAGTAAAAGCAGGTATGAATCATTAGATATTGCGAAACAATATATCATGCTCAATATGAAATTTAATAAAGCAGGCCAGGTATTATATATCGTGTTGAAGTATGAGACTTCAGTACAACATGTTGAATTATATTATTATCTTATTCGGTGTGTATCATATGTAGTTATTTCTATAAGTTGAGATTTGATTGTATTGTTTGAGATGGATTACTAGTATGGCTTAGTAGCGCCCTAGGGTTAATGGTACATGTCGACTCATCGCGGAGGAGGATGCGTCGCTCTGGTGGCATGCTAGTGCGCCCCGGTAGCGAAGATGGGATGCGGTTCCCAAAATTTGCTGTGGTTGGCCTTTATACACCTGGAGTGAGCACTTGCGCGTGGTCTTGATTTGTGATCCTCCAGAACTTCGGGTACAACTATAGTCGGCCGGCCCAGCTCAAATTTACATACCAGGGCCAGGTAGGATTCTTATATTTTGCTAGGTGATGTGTGCATGACATGGGTAGGGTAAATGGTGGCAGATGATTTCACCTTCGGCTTATGGGGGCCGAGGTAGGTTTAAGTTATGTTGTTTTAGTTATTGATAGATGAAGCCGGTAGAACGCCACGTTATCGGGTATGACTCTTACTCTCGGTATAGCTATGTTGGCCTTGATTCCTCTATCTCGATCCCGAGTTTTCAGTCCATTTCCTATTACTTCAATTACGCCGACTTGTACTTGTTGGTTTCGATTATTGCTTTACATACTCGATACTGTGGAGACTAACGCTCATTTGAGGCTCTGCATTGGCATGAAAGGTGCGCATAGATGAGAGCAATTCCTCGTAGTTCCAGGTAAACGTCTGTGAGCCTTCAGCTCCTTTCATCAGGAGCTTGAAAGACGGTTTACTTTCTTCTTTTGATTATACGGTATGGGTAGAGCCGGGTCATTGTCAGGCCATCTTATTATTCTTAGAGGCTTCATGATTGTATCATATTCCCATGGTCGGGTGTATGTGATGGTAGTGTGAGGCCTTGTTCAGTTGTTAGTTGGTATTGCTTGTCACTCACAGTCGATTTAGCGCTGTTTTCATTTCTTGATTATAACTAGATATCAAGGTGGCCTTGTCGTCGCGCCAGGACTCCTTATATTTGTTACTGCAGATAAATGTTTTCTTTTAACGGTGGCTATAGGTCTTGTCGGTCGGGGGCTATATATACAACGCTATAGCCGTCGTTTTCTTGAATCAAGAGTTAGAGCCAGCCTTGCACGAGAGGGAGCTTAAGCTCGGTTAGTCCCGGCCAGTCCGAATCCTAGTAGGGGCACACGTGCAGTCATGCCTCCCCGAGGTGGGGCGTGACATTGTGACAATGTGTGAAAGTTTTGTATACTCTATGATTGTAAATTTATGTCTAGAACTTGCCGGTGTGTGTGCCAAGCAAAATAGGAATGATAGATTTAGGAAGTGATATAGATGTTTCATTAGTATCCTAGTTTTTATTCTATATTACCTACCACGATTGTAATTATCCTAGTTAGCTATGCTTGATCCTTAGCCTATTTTTTATTAGCTATATTAAAAGTTTAAATCCCTTTTTATTCTATTGACTTATATTTGATTCAAATGTCTCTAAAGCACTTTGAGTGATAAATCTTGCATGAACGGAGCTTAGTGGAAAAGTGAAGGAAAAAGCAAAAAATGTGAAAATTAGAAGAAAAGAAAAGGGTGAAAATTTGCTAAACAAGGAGGGTGATTGTTAATGGAAACACAAAAAGAAGAAAGAGCTTTGAAAAAAATGATGATGAAAAAATATGTGTGAATGAGGTCAATGTTAAAAACAAAAAAAATCCCAGTAGTCACCTACGTGAAAAATTGAGAAATAAAAGGAGGTATAAGGAGAAAAATAGGAGATTGAAAAAGTTCTTAAAAATTCAAAATGTTGTGGTATTAAAGTGCTTAGGAGATTGAAGAGTCACTATATTGACAAATAGTCCCTACCGTCCCTTAGGTATTTTGCAACAAAATTTAAGTCCTAATTGATCCTAGATTCAAAATTCTATATTAGTGGAGTACTACACTAAGGGCAAGCCTATGAGTCATCTTTTGCATGCATGTTGAGTTCTTGGGAAGTGAGGCGGATTTTTGTTATATCTTTTCCCAAATTAATATATTTTTTATCTTGTGAGTGAAAGGGCATCTCCCAAATAGTGAGCGGAACAATAGTAAGTCTTTGGTAAATCTTGATTGCTAAGTTACATATGATTCGTGTTGGCGCAAAATATATCTTGATGAGTTAGTTTTTTCCAAATCTAAGTGATTTCGAACATTGACATTTTAATGTTGAACCAATATGCATGCGAGTGAATTGTTTGAGCTTCATTTTTTGTCTCATGATCCTAAGTTCAGTAGACCTGTTCATACGATGAATTTTGTGCTTAAATGCTTGAGAGAAAGGAAAGTAGTAGATTGTTCGAGGACGAACAATAGTTTAAGTGTGGGGTGTTTATGAAAGGCGTATTTACGCACTTCTTAGCCATATTTTTCCCATGTACGTTAAACATGTTTTGAGAATATTATGTGTGTTTGCATGCGTTTATGTTATATGTTGTAAATTTAGCTAACGCATCTGATTAGATGCTTTTAGGGCTAAAAGTGATGGATTTGGGTGTATTTGATGGTTTTTGATCGAATGTGAAGAATTTGGAATGAACGAGCAGAAGCAAGGACTAAAATAGTGCCTTTTTGCCCACGCCACCCGGCGATGGTACCTTTGCCCGGGTGCGACATGGCGGCCGATCGCAGCACCCGAGCATGAAGCAACAGCAGTTTAGCGCCTTGCTAGAGTGAGGCAAGCCACTTCGAGGCTATGCCTGCGCGACACGCCAAGGGATGTTCAAAGGCTAAAAATGTTATCCTACTTCCAACTAGGGAAAGGAGCTACAAGCCCATATCAGTTTCGAGAAGGAATAAGAAAAGCATCAATCTACTACTATTAAATAACCTTTTATTTTTATGTAATAGCCAAGTTTTAAAAAAAGTTTTAGAGAGAAGTTTTAAGAAAAGTAGTGTGTTATATACAACAAGTCTTGGAATTATAAATTTTAGTTCACGACATACTTTGAGACAATTGTTGAATTGTTCTTCCTTATTTTTGGAAATAATCAAGTTAGTTTCTTCCTATGATCGTTGTAAGTATTAGCTTGTGCTTTTGTCTATGAATGCTATTAATTTACTTATAATTATGAGAGGCTAAAACCTCCAAACCTAGGTTTTGTGGGAACCATAGTGATTAACAAACTAGGGTTTGCAGGATTAACCAATGCAAAGCTTGTATTGTATTCTCTTCATGGCTTAAACATTTTTTATGGTGCACAACATTAGGACTTGCCGAATTCTCTACTTGCTTAATCCTAGAGAGGTCGATATTAGGAAAGAGAATTACAACAAAGCCTTGGTCTTTATGATAATTTATATTAACTTGAGTTGTGGTAGTAGGATAGATAAGTTTAGAATAAATTGATAGCTACATTAAGTGAAATCGCTCATAAGACACGACCGGTGATTGAATATAGTTATCCAATAGGGATGAACCATTCATTTGGATGAAACTTAGTTATTAGTTCTACAAGTAAAGTACTGGGATAGATTACTAATTAAATCCTAAGTAGTTAAGGATCCATGGGGAACACTTACCTAGTTAATTGCATTAATTTGGAATCAACATTTCTTTTTCTACGTTATTGTTATAACTCTTACAAATTCCCCCTTTAGGGTATAATTGACTCAAAAGCTTAAATACTAGTGTTCTTCTATATCCTTTCATATTTCCTATGTTAGTCACCACGATTCGTTGCGTGAGTCATGGTCGACGGGATACTAATGATTTAAAGGTTTTGGTAGTGAAAGTAATGAGTGGTGATCACAAGTCGTGGTCACCAGTAATGGGTTGTTAGGTCAATCTTGGGGACCCCTCCCACCCTGTCCCCTCTTCCCCCAGAAAAGTGGCGGAGTGGACTTGCGGCCCGGCAAATGACCACTCGTTCCCCTGGTAATAACTCATCCGTCCCTTGTGGGGATTGGCATTGATTATTTTGTGAAATTAATGAGGATTTTCCGAAAATCCTATGATCCTAAGAGCCTAAACTACGTCGTTTTAAGCTATTAATAGTGAGTACTCGAGGTAAGTTCATTAAGGCTATTCTTATTCATGCATGCAAAGAGTAAAGGTCTAGAGAGGTGATCAAGCTCATATTCTTCAAGTTTTCATCAATTCTTCCTTAGGCAATTAGAGAAATTATAGAATTAGATTCTCTCAGGTATGTAAGGTTACAAATGGGTGATTTTGTTCATACCTATATGCCCATTCCCTCTCTATTTCATGAAAATCTATGTTGATCCTATGGGGTTTTAACCTAATACATGGGCTTTCCAAATTTTCTACATGGGTATGATCCAAGTATGTTTGCACTATTGAATCGTGTTTCATGTTAGGATTTTACATTGTTTAATTATAATCATGTTTTCAGGCTTCATAAATTAAAATGCCCATCCATGAGAAGTACATGAAAGTTGATATTTATGATGCATGTTCAAGTATGATGAGATATTATTGATGAAAAGTATGTTTTCAAGTTACCCATGTCTATGATCATGTTTTCAAGTGAATTATGTATTTTCAAGCATGTTTAGTATTGTGCAGAAGCCATTTGTTTAACTATGATTACGATTTCAAGTTGATTAGCCTACCACATGGTTTTGGAGTCAAGACTCCCCAATTATAATTCGGCTTGTGGAATGGTTTGATGTTATACCCCAGAAACCTAAGGATCGGGCAGGGGGAGTCAAACGGGGAATGAAAGAATGTTGCAGCGTGCGGGATATGAGTCATTAGGCGACTCGTGAGGAGACCCCATGAGTCGTCGGGTGGCTCGTGGGAAGACTTGAATGGGCTGAGGTGTGGAGGTCCCCACGGGCGGGGCAATTCGTGGTCGGCTACCACGAGTGGTCGGGTCAGCTACGGGATGAGGTCAAGGATTGAGTAGGAGGTCGACCGGTGTACCTAACCGAGATAGGACCCCACGAGTCACAGTCGAGTCCCAACGACTCGTGGTGGGTCGTGAGCAAGCCTGGGAATTATTTGAGGATGAGGCAATGTACTTGACGGGCAACATGACGAGTCATTGCCGTCCCGGATAATCGTCAGTCACCCATTTGGTTATGTGGCGGTTATTTCTGTGAATTAGTAAGGGCATCTCGTAATTTTCTAAACTCCTAGGCCTAAAACATGTCGTTTTAAGGCCGGAATAGGAAGTATTTTTAAGTGGTATAGTCATGTTAAGCCTTATTTATGCATACAAGTTAGAGAGAGTGAAGGTGATTCAAGTGTTCTTCCTCAAATTCTTCAAGTTTCCATCAATTTCTTTTTAGTATTAAAAGAGACTTCAGAAATCAATCCATTCCCGAGGTATGTAGGGTTTATATTGGGTGAATCCTTTCACCCATGCCCCAAATTCCGTTTTAAATTATGAATTCTCTATTCAAGTCTATGAGGTTTTTTACGAAATGCATGAAATGTGATTTCTCTTAATGGATATGATTTAATTGAGTTTTAGTATTAAATTATGAATGATGAGGCGGAGTTTTGACATTACTTTTTCTTTAATATCATGTTTAAGGTTTTTTAAATCTAAAATGCCCATTGATGAAGGTTCTGAAAACATTTGTGATGAATATTCAATATTTTGGGATTTAGTTATGTTGGAAAAGCATGATTTCAAGTTACCAATGTTTATGAGAATATTTTTGAAGAATTGATTATGTTGAAGTATTGGGAAATTCCCACATGTTGATGAATGATTTACAATCTATGAAATGAATTACATGATTTATTGAGTTATGATGTCGGCCGGTAAGAAAATAGCCTTTGATTCTTGGCTAAGCATGTTTAACGGGGATAAATGATGATAGATGTTAACTTTTAGCAAATTAATCTTAATGCATGATGTTATTGATTTACGTATAAGCCTATATGCACATTTTTGAGGTAGTGTACAGCACGGAGCAGCCCGGTGTTCAAGGACTATGTCGGTGTCTCATAACCACATGCCCTTTGTGGAGTTTCTAATGATATGATGTATAGATAATGATACCCTCAAATGTCATATCACGCCTTATGCATGACCCTCGCACGTAAGCCGGGGTTAGCTACGCACTTATGAAGTGAGATGGATTTGGGGGCATCATGAAGAAGCTCTACCATGATGGTGTCGGTGCTGACAATTCCTCAGATTGTTCCGCATGTATTATGCATTTTTATATATATATTGTGTCTCAAGTTATGTTTTGATTAAGTTTATATACGATTATGACATGAATGATTTATGAATGATTTGAAAACTTTGAGCCTTTTGTATACTTAGGAAGTTTATGATACACGAATGATTTTCTCCTCCTATGTTTATTTATGAGTTTATTTTACTTAAATGTTCTTTTTTACTTACCTTGCATACTCGGTACATTCCACGTGCCGGCCGCATACTTTCTATGTTGTATCATTTCATGATGCGGGAATTAAGATCTCAAGCTCATCCTCATCCTTAGTCCATATAGTTTACGCTCTATGTTTATCTTGTGTTTGTTATTCGGATTAGTTGGGGATGTTGTCCCATCAACTTGATCGTATGTAGTAGAGTCTTTTAGACAAGTATGCTTAGTACCCACCCTACGTGTACATCTAGTATTTTCTAATGTTATGCTATGGTTATGTTTTTGCTATGTTTTATGTTTATAATTCTACTTATTTTAATGAGATTAGATATATGAATGTGCCATGGGTGAGCGTGGGGTCTCTGGGGTCCCTTGTCCTGTCTCTACGATCAGGTGTACGTTTAGGTCGTGACAAACTTGTGTGAGCCGGGTTTTGAGTGTCCTAGGGTGTCGAAAGCCGCGTTAAGTAGAATCTTTTCATGGGTGTGAACGCCACACCTATGAAGAAAGGCTACAAAAGTGAGAAATGTTCCCTTCTTTAATGTTTTATATGCGTGCGATGCAAAGTCTCTCTATCCTTCTAATTCGTGTTATTCACGATTTGCAGAACTATGGCTCCTCGAAGAATGAACAAAAAGAGGAATGGAAATTATAAAGGCCACGGGGATGGAAATGACCACGGGCATCAGCAAGCCCCATCTATTCGGGAGCCCTAGGCACCGAGCGGCTACCAAGTTTTGGGTGGCTATTCAAATGTTAGTGCGGGCCTTGGCCGTTCAAGTCAACCCGACGAGTACATTGCGCCAGTCCCAAGAATGGAAATGCGGTGGAGGCTTGGATTAGAGACTTCTTAAGTTAACCCTCCAAAGTTCACGGGGAACAAAAGGTGGGCCAGGGGATCCACACGAGTTCATTGAAGGGATCCTGAAAGTCACACGAGGTTATGGCGGTGACGAATGGGGAGTGTGTGGACTTGGCCTCTTATCGGCTAAAAGAGGTCGCTCATATTTGGTACAAGCAATGCAAGGTCGGCGGGGCGGGGCGGGCGAGCCACATCGGTAGCAGGATGAGTCCCTGGCCTTTCTCGACGGGTTCTTCCCTAGGGAGAGGTAAAGGCAGTTGAAGGTAGCGAGTTTGTGAGCCTCAAGCGAGAAAGATGACAGTCTTGGAGTATTCGCTTGAGTTCACTGGTTTTAGAAATGCGCTGCGGGAGTTATTGATGGATCGGAAGGGCACGGGTGAGCCAATTGTTCATGGTGTTGCTAGTTACTTAGACAAGGATTACGGGGCATCATGCGTCAACAAGATATGGACTTTCCTCGCATAGTGTTGTACTGCGAGATGGAGGTGGCTCATGCGAGGGAGGGAGGTAAAGAAGGCTCGAACGGATAACCCTAGGTTTTCGAAATCGGAAGGAGTCGACGGTGGTTACCATCCACCGGTTTCGGTAGAAATCACTAACTGACACCACCACCATCTAGTGTTCCATCCAAACCCAAATTGTGTGATCGGAGGAGCGAGGGCTTTAGGGTCGAGGATGGAAGGGGCACCTAGTTAGAGTATACCTTGGGGCAAACAACGCCCTCTACTTCTACTTCTAACTAAGGCCGAACAGTAGGCATTGCAAGCAAATAGAAAGCCCTCGACATGTGGAAAGTGTGGCGGAGTCATACTTGGGAGTGCTGCTCGGTTCGAGATGTTTGCTATGGGTATGCTAGATGCAGGCACATGCGCGGCGGGCCATATGATAGATAGGGTGAGGATAACGGTCGTGCACGGACCACCGGAGTCGATGGCATCTTGGCCCGTTCCCTCAGCGGGAGCATCGGCTAGTGTAGGTGGTAGACAAACGCCAAAATCGATTCTATTCCCTTTCCTCTCACCTGGAGCAGGAGACTTTGCAGACGTGGTCCCTTTGGTATGTTGCGTGTCTTTAATATTGATGTTTATGCCTAGATAGGAGATACCTTGTCTTTCGTGACTCATTACATTGTTAGTAGCCTTGGAGTTAATCCAAGACCTTCTCGGAAACCGTTTCGGTTTTAACCCATGGTGGTGATTCGGTCATAGCCTAGACACGTATATAAAGAATGACCGAATCAACGATGTTTGCATAAGGTTACCTCACTTGAACCTTTTAGAGTTAGCCATGACTCCCTTTTGACGTTATTCTTAGCATGGTTAGTTTGTTTGCATCATGCTTTGATTAATTGTACGACGTACGGTGGAGTTTAAGTTTTCCTGGTGAGTCGGTGTTGGATTGGGAGGGTAGTTCAGCGGTACCGGTAGGTCGATTTATTTCTTAACTTAAGGCCGGGAAGTGATTTCTAGAGTGTATGTATCATCTAGTTAGGGTTAAGGATGTTGGTCAGAGACCCCAACTATTGATCAGTTTCGGTGATGTGTGAGTATCAGGGAGTTCTTCTAGATAAATTTCTCGATGTTTCTGTGGGAAATCGGCTTTGGCATTGATCTCTTAGCGTATGAACCCTATCTCTATTCCTCCCTACGAGTATGGCTCTAGCTTAGTAAAGGAATTAAAATATTAGTTAAAGGATGCATTGGATAAGGGCTTCATTAGGCGAGCCGATCTCCATGGGGTGCCAGTTCTATTTGTTCGAAAGGACGGTTCCCTTCGCATGCGTATTAACTATCGGTAGTTGAACACGGTTACCATCAGAGCATGTACCCTTTACCTAGGATCGATGATTTGTTTGACCAACTTCGGGGTGCCAAGAGACTACTCAAGATTGATCTGGTCCCGTTATCACTAGCTTAGGGTTCGGAATGATGACATCGGCCTTCAGTGGTATGGTCGTCACGAATATTTTGTTATATCTTTCGGACTAACCAATGACCACATGCTTTTATGGACATGATGACAGGTGTTCAAGCAATATGCGGATATGTTTGTATTCGTGTTCATCGATGACATTCTTATATACTCCCAAAGCGAGGAGGAGCACGCCACTCATTGGATAATAGTGGTACCAAACCCTCAATAATCGTTAGTTATATGCAAGTTTACCAAGTGAATTTTGGCTAGGCTCGATGGCATTTCTGGGTCATGGGGTATCAAGAAGGCATAAGGGTAGATTCCTAGAAGATCGAGTGGTGAAGAATTGTCCCAGAGCCCCGTGCATCCTTCGAGAAATTTGGAGTTTCTTGGGCTTAGCGGAGGCTACTACCAAAGATTTGTTGAGAGATTTTCATCAGTGCATCCCGACAGCCCGAGGTTGAGTCGAAAAAGGTGAAGTTCCAATGGTACGATGCTTCTGAGAAAAGCTTCCAAAAAATTGAAGTCCTCTCTTATTTAGTGTTAACTTTACCCAGGAAGCGTGGCTTTGTAGTATATTGTGATGCCGAGAGTTGGACTTAGAGGATGTGTGTTGATGCAGCGTGGGAAGGTAATACGATATGATTCTAGATAGTTGAAAGTTCATGAAAAGAATTACCCGACCCATGAACTTGAGTTGGCGCTGATAGTGTTTGCATTGAAGATATGGCGGCATTACTTGTATGGAGACCACGTGAATGTACTTACGGATCTGAGCTTGCAATATGTGCTCTGAGAAAGATCTAAATCTTCGATAATGGAGGTGGTTGAGTTACTAAAGGACTATGACATGAGTGTCTACCACTAGGGCAAGGCTATAATATGGTTGCGAGATGCGCATGATAGGCTCTTTATGGAAGTGTATCCAACGTGGATAGGAATAAGGAGTTGGTGAGAAGACGTCCAACCGACTTGTAAGGTTGGGAGTTAGATTGATCGACTCGGCCAATGGCGGCGTTGTTGTGCGGAATGGGGTAGAATGCGTCCTTGGTGTTTGATGTAAAGTCTAAGCAAGATGAGGGTCAACATTCGGGAAACTGAAGAAGTAGTGCGGAGTCAAAAAGGTGAGTTTTCTCCCGGAAAGATGGTGTTCTACAATATTAGGGTCGGCTATGTGTCCAAGACGTTGATAATTTGAGGGTTCGGATGTTACTTACGAGACACATGGTACAGAATATTCCATTCACTCGGGATCCCACAAAGATGTATCGGTCTTGCGGGAAATCTATTAGTGGGATGGTATGAAGAAGGATATTACGGAGTTTGTAGCCAAGTGTAAAAACTATCGGCAAGTGAAGATTAGAAGACATCAAAGCAGGGAGGCATACTTTAGGATATCAGCATCCTCACTTTGAAGTGGGAAGAATTTAACATGGATTTAAATTACGAGCCGATAACTATGCGCGCCGACACTATGACTCCATTTGGGTGGTGGTAGAAAGGTAACTAAGGCTGCACACTCTCCCTGGTCGAGACCACACATTCAACGGAAGATTATGATAAGTCGTACATTCGGGAGTTTGTTCGACTTCATGGAGTGCCCTTGTCTATTATTTGGTCGAAATTTTCAGTTTACCTCCCAATTTGGGCGGTCTTTCGAAAGGGGCTTGGGACTCGGTTTAAACAGCACCTCATTCCATCCACAAACGGATGGCCGGGCGGAACGGACAATACAAACTCTTGAGGATATATTGAGGGCATATGTCATGGATTTTAAAGGTAGTTGGGATGATCATTTGCCCTTAATCGAGTTTTGCTTATAATAACAACTATCACTCCAATATCCAAATGGAACCATGATAAGGGGCATATTTATATGCCGTCGATACTCAAATGTATAGCTTTTTGCCTTGTTTGTCTAATAATGTGTTTGTACATTCTCATGTAAATTATACGGAAGTGTGATTTTTATACTAACCAATATGATTAGCGTTGTTTGTAGGAAAAACATGCTTTTGTAGGAAGAAAAATGTCATGTTGGGAGAAGTCGAAGATACTTTCGGGAGCAGGCACAAGGCTGTTGGTTAAGCAAGGAACCTGAGGACTCCCGCGGTGGAGCCAATGTTATTTTGCCATCGCGGATGCACTACTGGGAAGGAAAATTGCAATAAATTCCGCGAAGTGCATTCAGTAGTGCCACGCCCAGTCAGGCTTCTCCAGACTTTGCATTTCCGAGAGAGGGTCAGCGGTGCAGTGGCACGTTAGCTATGCTCACGCGTGCATGCGTGCCACGTTGGAAAACAATTACCACACAGGCGGACAATTTCGAGAGAAGCTTAGCGTTTGCCGTGTCATGGAGCGATTGCTCGCGTGCACTCCGTGACCGTTGCTTGTTATTAGGAAAATTTATCCCTAGATAAATAGAACATAGGTTCATTTTAATTATTCGACTTGGTGGAGCAAGAGCGTGGGTTCTGACAGTTTGAGGATGAAAATTCTTAGGGTTTTTCTCTATCCCTTTCTTCTTCCTTTCAATTGTTTGCATGATTTCCATTCATTTAACGATGTTTAATCACAAATAGTTGGCTAATTCCCTTTCTTGCTGAGGTTATGAACTATTGTATTGAAATATAATTGTTGAATTGCTGGTTTATTTTATCTTTTCTTCTATGGTTGTTCTATTTAATTCTTGTTCTTACTACGTTAATATCTGGCCAATGTTAATGTAAATCCAAAAGTCACAGGTTTCACCGAGAGACGTAAGCTGAAGGGTGTAGTGTAGGATATGATCTTTTCTTGGTTTGGGAAAATTGGGGTGATTTACCTTCGGAGATAGAAATATGCACGAAAGTCGTATTAGTCATGTGTGGAATCGGCTTTGTATAGCTAGAACTTGAATTTCTTCTTATCACGAATATGTAGGTGGAAGGTTCATGATTCTTAAGTTGGGTTAAATAAAGGAACTTTTAATCCATAGGCATAAGTTGAGCTGTAACCAGGAGAAAAATAAACCATGTACATCAATAGTTCGTTTCTTTTACATGTTCTTTGTAGCCTCGGCATGCTCACACTCATGAGTTGGACTCAGCGTATAGATAACCCAGTTTAGTATAAAAATATATTTTCTAAAAACACACAAACTTTTCTTCCTGCTTGTTGTCTTCATTGGTGTAGTTGTAGTAAATTAACTGCTGTAAAGGTTTCACCGTATTCTATTGTAGATTGTTTTGTTCGGTTCTTGAAAAATTGCTTATATTACTTATGCGACATTGCTTGCGAGGCTCATCAAGTTTGGCGTCGTTCTTTGGGGAATAAGCAATTGGTGAAATTTTAATTTTATTTTACGTGTTAGTTTGCTATTTCAATATTTTAGTGTTGACAACTTGGTCTTAACTTGTAGAAAAACGGTGACTGAGTCTTGGCAAGAGACAAAGAATTGGTGGATCCATCCTTAGGCGGAAAGGCAGTTTCATCGCCAACGGAAGCTCTAGAGAAAGTTGCGATTGCTTTCAGACAAACTGTGAACAGCCGCAGAGATCCTGTCGTGCGGGCGTACTAGTAGGAATTGTGACAGGCTAGGTTCGCGATCTGGCAATCCCATGCTGTCCATCAGTACATCTAGCATTCGCAAACCTGGGCAGGAGAGTTAGAGCAAACGAGATATAGTGCAATTCTTTGCACACAAGCGAGCAGTTACGGGTCTCCCTCACAGAGGATCCACAACAGCATCTTGAGAACTTTGGAGATAAGTGAACACCATCCCATTTGGAGTGTGTGATTACGTCGAGCTTACACTTTTCCCATGTTCACTTTTGGGAGATGCCAAGAGGAATTGCATTTGAAAAAATTGAGCCACAAACTCTATCTCATGGGATGATCTTGCAAAAGGTTCTTGATCCGTTCTTTCCCTCACGGTAAGCGACAGGCTTGAAGTCAAATTCCTAGTAAGTTTTAAACAAAGGGAAGGAGAGAATGCAGCATCAAGCAGGAGAGATTTAATCATTGTTGGTGTTGTCCTCATCACCATCGGTCAAATGATGTCTTTGGTGCCTTTTATAGGGTTTGGAACCCCACGCAAAATTTTCTTTGGATTCGGCGGTGGGGGACAAGCTTTAGAAAAGACTTATGAGGGTGTATGCTGGCAGTCGTGTTCGCGAAATCGGAGTGGAATGCGAGACTCATATGAGGAGGAGCAAGGAAATGAGTGGAGTCTTGGAAGTGGATGGGTTTCGGCTATCGGCTGCCCGGTCTAGGCTGCCTTGTAGAATCAATTGAACACCCACTTGACAACATGAACTGGCAGTGTATTTGATGAGATCATGATGTAAGCGTTTGGTGTAGTATGCTTGGGAGCAATGAACACTGTTGAGTGTTGTGGAACAAATCCAGACTCGGTGGTTTTTGTTGAGGCACAAAGGAGCAATCACCAACGGTATGGGAATACTTCTGACTCTAATTGGAGGAATCACCGAATTTCTCTTGGGGTAGCAACAACCATCGGGGCGGAGTTGAGTCGAGGATGCGGCGGAATCAAGGAGGGCCACGGGGCTTCTCCGGAGCTGTCTGAAACAACAGTGCCCCTCCTCACCACCATCACCCGAGCGTTGAGAGATGTTCCAGCGGCTGATAGCTAGCCAAGATCACTTGCAGGCTGACTATGTCAAAATTAGCGTGACGTCAAAAAACATTCGGCTAGCTACCAAAGGCCTTTGGAGGTATCAATTTGGGCAATTTGCTGGAGCCCGAGAACACCAGGCTAGGAGGACTCCCCGGTGACACGAGATCCCAACCCCAAGTAGGTAAATGCGACCACGAGGTGGTTTGCGGTTGAAGGAGGTGGAACCCGAAAGACCACACCTCGTGATCGGGAAGTAACGAAGCGGAGAGGGAGCAGTATGATGAGAGGGAAACACAAAGAGGCTGAATCGAGAAAGACCTCCACCCCCGTTCCCTCAACGATTAAAGAAGCACAAGGAGGCGTGCTTAAAGAAATTCATGGAGGTGCTTAAACGGAGTACACATTAACTTACCTCTTATGGATGTTTTGCGGGGAGTGCCCAAGTATGCAAAATATATTAAGGACATCGTGGCCAACAAAAGCGAGGCTTAGGAATATGCCACGGTGGCCGCCACGAGGAGGAACACTTCAGGATATCAAAGCCGGTTGCCCCTGGCTCGATCTGGGAGCTTCACAATTCAATTAACAATGGAGCAAAGTGCTCCAGAAACTCGCGGTTTTTATGATTTGGGGCGAGCATTAACTTGATGCTTTATATAAAGTTAGGTCTAGAAAGTCCTAGACCTACAGGTGATTTTGCAACTTGCGAATCGTTTCTTAGCAAGACCGAGACGGTATTGTGGAACGTGCTAGTGCAAGTCGCTCCCAATCTTCCTAGGTGGATACACATTTGTCTTGGACTTTGAGCCGGAACGCGGAAGTCCCATTTATTTTGGGACGACCTTTCTTGGCAACGAGTCGCTCATAGATGTATTTGCAGGTCATAAGTCGACACATGATAGTGGAGGTGTTTGATTACAAGACACCAAACTCCCGTAGTGTACGAGGAACTCTGGGTGATTAACGTACTTGAGCAGCAGAGTCTTTCATCGAGCGTTGAACAACGAGAACTAAAGGAAGCAGATGAGGTTAGCTTGATGAGGGTGTGGACGTCGTGAGAAACGTGCGTCACCCTAGGGGCGAGGTGAGCTTCCAGAAACGGCCGTCGGCGAGACGGTAAACCGAGCGGCCCACCACGGAGGCAACCGGTAATTGTAATTAATAAGTGTACATATGAAAAAAAAAAAAAAAGAGAAGAAAAGATTTTTATTTTGTTTAATATCTTTTGTAGTATAGGAGTGTCAAGCCTTGAAAACTAAAAAATATTTTGTTTTCAAACTTTGGAATTCTAGCAGATTTCGTGTGGTAAGATGTTTTACAAGTCGATCGGAGGAAAAATGCAAGGAATGCAAAGGAGAAAAGCGAGGTAAGAAAATTTTAAGTGGCAAAAGCGGTGAGCTGCTTGCGCGATGGCTCGTGTCACGGAGGCCTCCGCGTTACCCTCAGTGACACGTTGAAGGCAAAAACACTGGAATTTTAAAATTCCGAATGCAACGCGATGGCTCAGTGTCACGGAGGCATGCTCCGCGTTACCCTCGCGTGACACGTTGGCGTGTTAATCGCGTTGGGTCACACGGGGTCACCGGGCGACCCGCGCGAAATCCACACAGAAACCCCCTAAACCCCTAATTTCTCTCATTTTCCTCTACCCTCATGACAAAACCCCCAAAAATCCCTCCTCAATGTGTCACGACATTAGGATTGAAATTCACCAACTTTTCTTCAATATCATCGAATTAAAGGTATGTTCTTAAATTTTATATTTTCATGTTTTATAAATTAAATTTAAGTTTATTTTTTTATGTTTAATAATTGAATCATTGTGCTCATGATATAAAATTGAGCTTAAATACATTTGGGTTGTTGTTAATTGTGTTCGTAGTATCGTTGTGATCATATGAACTCGATAATTACATGCTTAAGTGAATTTGTGCCGAAATTGTAGCTAAGTTGGGTTGTGAATTTACAAAATTGAATTGAGGAGGAATTGTTGTGTGGGTTGTGCGTATTTAAGTGAATTAGGTGTGTTATGCTTATCGTGTTATGACTAAGAAACGATGAAATTATCGGGGGGTGCAAATTGGGTGAAATTCAAGAACTCATCAAGCCTACATGAAAATCGGAAATTGCTTAGTTTGAGTTAGTGGAATATTCTTATTTTCTCGTTTTTAGGCCCGAATGCCATGTGATGAAATGATTATCGATAGTATGTTGGAATTAAGTGTCACAGTGCAGGTAGTACATAGAGGGTTATCTTGTCGAATTTTAAGAAGGCACGAGGCGATTTCGTTTATGTTTTTTTTCTTTTGTTAGTTGTCCTAGATTTTGTATCTTTTTGTAAATTAGAATAAATGGATCTTGCCAAAATGCATAATATGAGCTAAAGACTAAGTGTGGGGTGGCCGAGGGCAAACCCAACCTTAGTCAAAGCTAATTGAATCGACTAACATTGTTACTTTCTGTTTTTCTTTGTGAACAATGTCACAACGAGCGAGACAAGAAGAAACGCATCAACATGACGCTAGGAAGAAAAGATTAAAGGCCCAGGAGCTTAGGCGGTCAGCGGCACCCAGCCAGTTCCACCGCGGCAATGTAGCCAATATGGAACACGATGGGTGGCGAGGAGGGGAAGAAATGGTATACCAAACCTGAAAACAAATACTTCCCCGAGGAATATATTGCACGGGAACCATTGGCACAGAGTTCCCACAGGATGGTGCAAAGGATTGACTGACTGTGGGCTACGTTTCATTTCGACGAGCCCAAGGAGTGCAACTTTGCACTTGTCAGAATTTTATGCCAAGCGGAACCATGACACTAAGGAGTCACACCATCAAAATAAGGGGCAGATTGTCACGTAGACCTCGCAGTACCATCTTAAGGGCGCAATCTGAACGCCCACGTACTCAGCAGTGAACATCACTCCACCCCTATGCGGATATCGGACGCACATTATGTGAGCCGGTCTGACACGTTGGAGCGAGCACAGGAGAGGGGCTACCATGATGCTTGCCATGCACGGATGAACGAGCCGGGGATCGCTGAAAATCGTTTGCTCTGTTTGATTAGGGGTGCACGGCAGTGTGACCGGGATCGTGTATGCTTGGTATACGCCACTGATGAAAATTTGGAAGTCAATCGGGCGGTGATCATATCCGCATGAAAGAGGGCCCGATTGCATCAAGGGCACAGAAATGCAGTTAATGGAAGTGCTTGACTACGTTTACGAGGGCCTTGAGGTCGAGGAGAGCCCTAGACTACATCCGCCGAGTGGAGCGGAGTGTGCCATAGATGTTACAAAAACTAAGGCACAGGCACCCTCAGACTATTCTCCACATTGGCCGGCGACATGCTCGGGGCGATCAATATATGTCCGCGCTGTTCGGGATGCGGGTACTCGGCTACGCACCCAGGCGGGAGGCAGAAGCGCGGACGAGGCGTGGCAGCTCGACTTCGATTACCCATTTGGCGAACGCGAGTGTGCTATGTCGGGTGGTACTGCTTTTGTATGGAGCTTGTAGATGATGATGTCCCCACGGACGAGGAGACACGTCGCGGGGATTCGGCGTTGAGTCGGAGGAGGACGAAGGTGGGGGACTCGAATATGGGGATGAGGCGGCACGTGAGGAAGTGGAATACTTTGGCCCGATCGGGGAGTTTCACGAACCACCTTTCATTTGTAATTGTATGAACTAGGGACGGTGTTCGATTTAAGTGTGGGGTGGGGTAGTTGGGGTGGTGTTTAGAAGTTTGCCTTATTTTGTGTATCATATGTTTCTGTCTTGTTGTCGTGTTTTGTTTTAATGTATTTCTGTTTGATGTGTATGTTCGTTATTGTAAATATTGTTGTTGCGAAAATTGTTATTGTGTCTTTGTGGAGATATTGTTAGCCGAGTATGTAAATAGTTTTGTAATCATCGACATTTTTTTAATTTTTTTTTCATAACTATTTTCTTTTGGAGTTTCTCGGAGTTTGTTTTCGTTCTTTTTCGCGAGAAAGAGTCATTGAACCGGTATTAATAGTGACCTTCTCTATGATAGTTGGATGACGACCATCTTAAGGGAAAGGTAGTATTAGGAGTAGAATAATTCTTTTATAATTTTTTATTTTAATTTTTGTTGGTTTTGATGGTTGTATCCCATGCATGTTACTACTCTGTAAGCTCGGCATCTTTGTTGCGTGTTGTACATAATAATTATATGGCAAAAAGATGATTCGTAGAAAGCATGCAATTTTGTACATATGTAAGACACTTGTGCCATAGAATTGTTCGGTGTGATTGAGGCTTAATTTTGAATTCTTGTGATTAGGCGATTAAAGAATCTGTGAAGTCATCTTGAGTTGAGCATGTGCATCGAGTGTATAGTGAGGAATTGTTTATTCCATGCTATTGTCGATTGTCTAGAACTTGCACATCGTGTGTACGAAGCGAAATGAAGAAGAAGTGTAGTGTGGGAAAGGAGTAGGCGTTTCTTTGTCAACCAAAAAGTTTTTTGTTTCCCTTTTCATATCTACCTTGAAGATTAAATCCTATCAGCCCATTGAGCCTTTAGCGGGTTACAAATTTTCTCTTGGTTTTCTTTTGTCGAAAAGGGTGGGGAATCAAGTGAACCCCTTCTTTTCATAGTCCTTAAACCAAATCAGAAGCTCTTAAGCGCTCAAGAAAATGTATAATTTTCCCATGGTGTCAAGAGGTAAGTGAAAAAGAAGAAAAGTGATGAAAAAGAAAAGAGAGAAAAGAAAAAAAAAGAGTCGAGGTGAAATGGCGGTTGAAGGGAAGAAGTTGTTTAACTCAATTTTCTTCGTTAGTCGTGTGTTAAAAGATGGGTGATAAATATAAAGATAAACTTCAAGAGGAGGAGGAAGGAAGAAAATAATTCTAGAAGTTGATGGGATGTGTGAAAAAGCGCTTAAGGAAGTTTGGTTACTATTGGTTAGCCGAGTATATACTAGTTAGTAACACATTACAACCGTTAAGTCTACGTGATCTTACATCACGCATCCCTTATATTAGTGGGAGTAAAACACTAGAGGCAGGCTTATAGGTCATGACACAATGCATGTGAATTCGTTTGGAGAGTGAGCGAAATTGTGTGTATATATATACCCCAACATGAATTTCCTTCGGGTTCATGTGATTAAAACGAGGGGGAATCTCTTATTGTTGTGAGGGCACATGTTTGATAGAATAAATTAGTGTCGGATATCTTGGTCAGCTACTATGCATGAGTTTGCGATGTCGAGAATCGATTCTTGTGCTGGGAGGTCTTGATCTATTAGTATTCGTTGTAATAATGATACTATGCATGTTTTTCTTGATGATTTGTCGTGAACCTAATCGGTATAGCAAGTAGCTCGGATTGTCGAGCTTAAGTAGCCATAATGGGATATCAATTTCATGAGGTGTATAAGTATTGTTCGAGGACGAACAAGATTTTAAGTGTGGGGTAGGTGATAGGGGCATATTTATATGCCAAATCGATACTCAAATGTATAGCTTTTGCCTTGTTTGTCTAATAATGTGTACATTCTCATGTAAATTGTACGGAAGTGTAATTTTATACTAACCAACATGATTAGCGTTGTTTTGTAGGAAAAACATGCTTTTGGCGAGGAAGAAAAATATCATGTTGGGAGAAATCGAAGATGCACTCGGGAACGAGCAAGGAAGCGGTTGGTTAAGCAAGGAACACAAGGGCTCAGCGATGGAGACGTGACACAGCGCCGCTCAGCGGATGCACTGCTGAAGGAAAATTGCAATAAATTCCGGTGGGGGTCCACGATCAGGCGGTGCCACGTTGGGATTAATTTCTCCGAGACTTTTGCATTTCCGAGGAGAAGTTCGCGATTGCACCATGGCACGTTGGCTACCGCGATGCATGCCATGCCCATTGGAAGCAATTAAGGCGGACAATTTCCGAGAGAGCTTCGCGTTGCAGGTGCCCACGGAGGCGGTGCTCAGCGATGCACTCAGTGACATGTTACCTGATGTCCAGGAAAAATTATCCCTAGTATAAATAGAACACTTAGGTTCATTTTTAATTATTCGACTTGGTGGAGACGAACGTGGAGTTACGGGCGGTTTTGAGGACGAAAATTCTTAGGGTTTTCTCTATCCCTTTCTTCTTCCTTTCAATTGTTTGCATGATTTCCATTCATTCTCGATGTTTAATCCACAAATGAGTGGCTAATTCCCCTCCTTGCTGAGGTTATGAATTGTTGTATTGAAATGTAATTATTGAATTGCTGGTTTATTTTATCTTTTCTTCTATGGTTGTTTTATTTAATTCTTGTTCTTACTACGTTAATGTCTGGCCAATGTTGTGTAATCAAGAAATCCAAGTTTCACCAGGGAGTCTGTGGCGGAAAGTTGTGAATTAATAGGATATGATCTGTTCTTTGTTTGGGAAAATTGGGAATTGATTACCTTCAGGATGAAATACCTGAAAGTCGTATTAGTCATGTGTGGAATCGGCTTTGTATAAGTAGAACTTGAATTTCTTCTTATCAGAATATGTAGGTGGAAGGTTCATGATTCTTAAGTTGGGTTAAATACTTAATCCATAGGCATAAGTTAGACTAGCAACCGGGAAGAAAAGATAAATCATGTACATCAATAGATTCGTTTCTTTACATGTTCTTTGTAGCCTCAGCATGCTCTCCTTCATAGTTCGGATTCAGTTGTATAGATAACTTAGTTTAGTATAAAAATATATTTTCTAAAACACACAAACTTTTTTTCTGCTTTACACTATTGTCTTCATTGTTGTAGTTGTAGTAAATTAACTGCGCAAGGTTTCCGCCGTATTTTATTCACTTGTGGGTTCGATATCTGGCTTAAAAGAGCCTTTGTATTACTTGTACGACCGTATACTTGCGGAGCTCATCAAGCCATTCGAGGCTCTTTATGGGCGAGAGTGTAGATCGCCCATCGAGATGGTTTGAGGTTGGTGAAGCTTGACTATGATAGGGCCAGATTTTGTTCACGGCGATGGTGAAAGTTCGGTTGATAAGGGGCGGTGAAAATTTGCTGAGTTGTCGAAATCATACCGCGACATAAGGGCAAGAGATTTGGAGTTTGATGTGGATATTGGGTATTTCTAAAGGATCTCTATGCAGGGAGTCATGCGGTTTGGAAGGAAAGAGAAACTCAGTCCACTGATGGTCGCTAAGGGTTATGAGGAGAGTTGGTAAGGTTGCATATGTTTGGACTTGCCTTGAGTTAGCCGGTTCATCTCGTGTTTCATGTAACGCTCTTGAAAAAAAGTGCTTGGGTGATTTAATTTACTTGATCCAGGTGGGCCGATGTTTGTGTAAGGATAGCCTCGGCTATGAAGAGAATTAGGTGGAAATCTTGGATCGACTAGTTCGAAGGCTGAGGAACAAAGTAGCTTCGTTGAAGTATTTTAGATCATCATGTTGAAGGATCTGCCATGGGAGCCAAAGCGGATATGATGACGATACCCACATATGTTCTCTCTAGAGGCTCAATTTCACTTGAGGTATTAGCTTTTCCCTAAACCTCTAATCATTTCTTCATGTTCGATTCATGCGTACAAGTTTGTTTTTATTATATGGTATATGTATGTGATGTTTGAACTCGGTTAAGCTATGTAGTTCTTGTCGGAGGTAGTCATTCGATGGGTTTTCATCTTAAATGATCGATATGGTATATGGTGATAGCTTGTTTCTGAGTTTTACATGTTTCTATCATTCGAGGACGAATGTTCCCAAGGGGAGATATTGTTATACCAGAAAATCAAGGATTAGACCCGAGGGAGTCAAACGAGGGAAAATGCATGAAAAATGTTGCGGCGGTGTAGGGCCCGAGGTTGTTAGACGACTCGTGAGGGAAGACCACGAGTCGTTAGGTGGCTCGTGGGAAGGTTGGGAATGGGCTGAGGTGTTGAGGTCCCCATGAGAGCGAGGAGCGATTCGTGATTCGGCTACCACAGTCGTCGGGTCAAGCTTGTGGGATGAGGTTGATGATTAATAAGGAGGTCGACTAGTGTACCTAACGGATGGGACCACGGTCGTTGTCGGTCCCAACGACTCGTGAGGTGGAAGTCCTGAGAAAGCCTATAGAGATTATTTAAGGATGGCAGTGTACTGGGGCGGGCAACATGACGAGTCATTGCTCATCTGTTGAGTCGCGAGGTCACCAGATTGGGAGGTTACGGTAGCGATTATTTCTGCCCCAATTAGTAATGGCCTTCTCGTAATTTCCTAAACTCCTAAGGCCTAAACCATGTCGTTTTAAGGCCGGAATAGGGTCTTTTAAGGGGTATTAGTCCATGTTAAGCCTTATTTATGCATGCAAGAGTTAGAGAGGGGAGTAGAAGGTGATTCAAGTGTTCTTCCTCCAAATTCTTCAAGTTTATCAATTTCATTTTGGTATTCAAGGAACTTCAAAAAATCAATCCATTCAGGTATGTAGGGTTTAGAATGCGTGAATCCTTTCACACCCATCCCCAAATTAGTTTTAAATTATAGATTCTCTCCTATTCAAGTCTATGGCGTTTTACCGAAATGCATAAAATGTGATTTCTTAATGGATAGATTTAATTGAGTTTTAATTATTGAATTATGAGTGATGGGGAGGTTTTTATATTACATTCATTAAAATCATGTTTCAAGCTTTTTTTAAATCTAAAATGCTCATGTAAAAGTTCATAGAGAAGTTATGATTTACGATGAATATTCAATATTTTGAGATTTCTTTATGTTGGAAAAGAATGAATTCAAGTTACCCATGTTTATGAGCATATTTTGGAAGAGGTGAGTATTTTGGAAGAATCGTGAAAAATGTTGCGGCGAGCATATTTTGGAAGAATTCATTCTTTTTGTTCTTGGCTAAGCATGTTTTAAAAGGGAATCAATGATGATGAATGTTATCTTTTAGCCAATGAATCTTAATGCATGATGTTATTGATTTACGTATGAGCCTATATGGATGTTTTTGGGAGTCGTGTCTGGCAGAAACAACCGCGTTCAAAGGACTACACCGGAGTCTCACAACCACGTGCCACCATGGGTTCCTAATGATATGATGTATTGTGTAGTCCTCCAAGTGATATCACTCCTAATGCACGACCCTCGCACGAAAAGCCGGGGTCGCTCACGCCTTGGCCCGGGTGGTTGGGGTATCATGAAAGGCTCTACCATGATGGTGCGGTTATAACGAGTCCTCCCATTGTTCGCATATTTTATGCATTGTTATATTTATGTTATTTTCTCAAGTTATGTTTTGATTAATTTTACATATGATTATGATAATGAATAATTTATGAATGATTTGAAGCCTTGAGCCTTATGTTTTCTTATGAAGACTTTATGATGCAAGCATGATGTCTTACTCCTATGTTTTATTTATGAGTTTATTTTACTTAAATTTCTATTTTAATTACACTTGCATACTCGGTACATTTCACGTACTAACCGCATAATTTCTATGTTGTATCGTTTTATGATACGGTCCAGGATCTCAAGGCTCATCTCATCCTTAGTCCACTGGCTTATATTCTCATTTTGTTGTGAGTCTAATGTTAGAGGGACATTTGTGATTTTTATGTTTATCTTATGTTTTGATTATTATTCGGGTTAGTTGGTAATGTTGTCCCATCAACCCATCATATGTAGTAGAGGTTTTCAAACAATTATGTGGTACCCAACCTACATGTACGTCGAGTATTTTATGATGATATGCTATTGTTTTGTTTCTTCTATGTATATTGCCATGTCTGCTTATTTTAATGAGATTAGATATATGCGTAATGTTATGGGTCGACAATTGTCTCTCGAGTTCCTTGTCCGTGTCTGATCCAGGTGGGCGTTAGGTTGTGAAATTTGAGACAAGGCTCCTCATGTATGTTTCAAATTTATATATATTCTTGATTATTCGACTTAGTTTAGAAATGATGGAGACCCGTATGCATATTTTGGGGTAGTGTCTAGCAAGGTATGCTAGAATTGATCAACTGGGTGCCTCGAACTACTAGCCGCAAATGTAGGTATGAAGCTGATTATTACAGGACCTCTATGTGAGCTTTCCCCGCCCAAGGGGCCTTAGCTTGATATCAATATCATGGTATCGTCCTTAGCCTGCGGCAGGCTTTGGATTGCTTTACCCACTTGAGTGTGATAGTTGGGACACGTAAGTTCCTACGTAGTAATGTCGGTTAAAGATGAGTCTCCCATTGTTCCTCATTGATTTTGATTATGCATGTTATCATTCATGATATATATATATGTTCTAAAGTATGTTTTACCCAATGTAAAGTTTTACTTTTATTGCTCCAGTTTGACTTTGGGTCATTTGATTCGGTGCCGATGTTTAGTTATGTTGAATCATGATTTGAATATAGCTTGCAAGCCAGGCTCTCGAGATTCTTATCTTAATGTTTTTATATTATGCATGTTTTAAATAATTTTACTTGTTTAAGCGGTTTAGTTAGCTTGCATACTCGGTACATTCTACGTCTTGAAGCCTTTTCACTACATGCTACATCATTTTATGATACAAGCAGATCTCAGACTGAGTCCCGTCATTGCTTGACTTTCGAGTTTAGCATCTAGTCTCTATTGGTGAGTGCTCATCCCTCGGGACACTTGTGATCGATTATCCTCATGTATTGGTTTTGGGATTACAGAGTTAGTTGGGGTCTTGGCCACTCATCGGACAGAAGACTTTTCCAACAATAAATTGTATTCAACTTTAGACTTGGGTTGTATTTTGGTGTTATGTTATATTCGAATTTCTGCCATGTTGATTATTTTAAGTCTTCCGCTTTATTTAATTGGTTTAGATGTATGTTTATTCCATGGGTCAACATGGAGTCTCTTGGGGCTCCTTGCCCCATGTATCGATACGGGCCCATGTTCGGGTCGTGACAAGACTGCTGAAATACCTTCTAGATGAGGAGCTTTATTAGGCTAGCGTCTCTACGTAAGGGTGCTCCATTGTTGTTTGTGCGAGAGAAAGATGATACACTGAGAATGTGTATCGACTACCATCAGGTCAGACTCAGAGTTACAATCAAGAATAGGTATCCCACACTTGGGATTGATGACTTGTTCGATCAACTTCGAGGATCCAATTATTTTCAAGGTAGATCTCGGGTCGAGATATCATCGGCTTAGTCCAGGAGCGTGACATGTAATGACCTTAGGGCTTCGGTATGGTCACTGTGAATTTGTGGTTATGTGCGTTTGGACTAACCGGTGCCTATGCTTTCATGGACCTAATGAGCAGGGTTTTCAAATTAGGAAATACTGGACATATTCTTCATTGTGTTCATAAACGACATCTTGGTATACTCAGGAATGAGGAGCATCATGATAACCATCGAGGATAGTGTTTAGAGACTCTCGAAACGTTAGTTGGTCGCTAAATTAAACAAGTAAATTACGGCTAAAATATGTGGCCTTCCTCGGTTACATGTGGTCTTAGGCCGAGGTATTCGAGTAGATCCTCAAATGATAGCGGCGGTGAGAGGCCCAGACAAGGCCAGCCCCCAGAGATATCGAAGTTTCTTAGGTCTAGGCGGTTATTATCGATGGTTTGTAGAAGGGTTTTCTTCTATTGCATCTCCTCTAACTAAATTAGCTTGAAGAAAAAGGTGAAGTTTCGGTTGTCGGATGCATGTGAGAAAAGTTTCCAAGAGTTGAAGGCTCGACTAGCTGTAGCTCCAATTTTGACCTTATCGAAGGAACAAATGGGTTCGTAGTCTATGGTGATGCTTCTGAGTTGGACTCGGTGGCGTTTTGATGCGGTGCGGGTAAGGTGATAGCTTATGCCTCTGGAGCAACTCAAAGTCATCGGAAGAACTATCCGACTTATGATCTTGAATTAGCGGCTAGGTGGTTTTTCTTTGAAAATATAGAGCGTACCTTTATAGGTATTCACATGAAGCGTTTTCCACCCAGAAGCCACAGAGCCTTCGATGCGTGTTTAGTCGGAAGAGTTTGGGCCTTCGTCGAGAGAAGATGGTTGGGTAATTGCTTAGTATTATGATATGAGTGTGCTATACAATTAAGCAAGGCCAACGTGGTGGAGGATTCCCTAAGAAAAATGTCCATAGAGTGTTGCTCATGTTGAAGAGAGTAGAAAAGAGGCGGCAAATGATATACACATGTTAGCTCGATTAGGAGTGTAGTTGGTGGATTAAGGCGAGGGGGCGGAGTAGTACTCTGAGAATGGGTTAGAATCTTTGTTAGCTATTGGGGGTTAAGTCAAAGCGAGAATGAAGTTCCATCTTTGCTCAAGCCAAAAGAGGCGTGTTAAGAAGAAGGTGGAGGCCTTCTCAAAGGGGAGATGGTGTACATCGTTGCAGGGCAGATTATATGCCATAGACAACTTGGGCAACAAATACTAGAAGAAGCTTCTGACTCCATATATTCTATCCATTTAGAGTGCCACTAAGATGTATCGTGACATACGGAAAATCTCACGGTGGAGCGACATGAAGAGGGATATTGCATAATTTATGGCTAAGTGCCGGCTGCCGACGGAGTTAAGTTGAACATCGAGACTTGGGGTATGACTAAGGTTATCAGCATACTAACGTGGAAGTGGGAAAGAGTGAATATGGACTTAATTACAAGTTTTACCTCGTATTCGTCGGCTGACATGATTCCATTTGGGTGATAGTAGACGGGATGACTAAGTTAGAACATTTCCTCCCAGTTAAAACTATAGACTCGGCGAGGATTATGCTAGGTTGTACATCGAGTTAGTCGAGACTACATAGGGTTCCCTTTGTCGTCATTTCGAATAGAGGTACCTAGTTCACCTACAGCACTTTTGGAAATCATTTCGAGAAAGGACTTGTTTTCGAGGCCAAGCTCAGCGCGACTTTTCACCCTGTAGATGGACATGTTGAGCGGACTATATAGACCTTAGAATACATGTTTGAGAGCTTGTGTGATGACTTCAAGGGAAGTTGGGATCACCTACCTCTCATCGAGTTTGCATACAACAACAACTACCACTCCGGTATTCGAGATGTCGGTTGCAATATTATATGGTAGGAGATGTAGGTCTCCTATAGAATTGTTCAAAGTTGGCGAAGCTGCTTTGATAGGATCAGGTCGATTCACGAGGCTATGCAAAGGTGTAGCTTATCAAAGGTTGGCGTAACTCGAGTCGCGAGGAAAACCATGTAGATGTGAGGAGAAGGGAACTAGAATTTGTTGTAGATGATGATTGGGTTTATAGAAGATTTTACCTATGAAAGGGGTGATGAGGTTTGGAAAGAAGGAAACTCGGTTCGAAATATGTAGGATTCTAAGGCAAATTGTCAATGTGGCCTATGAGTTAGATTTACCTTCAGAGTTACCATCTATGCACCCAATCTTCCATGTGTCACTTTTGAAGAAGTGTATTGGTGACCCAACCTCGGTTGTTCCACTAGATGATGAGGTGAAGGATAGTCTCTCTTACAAGAATTCCAACTTCGGTCCTATTTGTAAGTAGAGAAACAAGGAGGTCGCTTTAGTAAAATTCTTGTGGGCCGGCTAGTTGAGGGCCACATGGGATGCACAAGTAGACATGATGTCTAAATGTCCTGTTTATTCCCATACGATCCAGTTTATCGAGATATTATGTTCCTCCCTTAGTAATTTCCACACGACCCAAACATACACGAACGTAGACATGGGAACCCCAGAGACACCAAGTCAACCCATGTCATGAGCATACACATCAATTCAATCCACACTTGAAATGGAAAACTTAACATAAAGAATGTAATTATAGCTGTAGGAGGATTAAACATCATTACCACAGAACAAGACCAAATGGCACTGTCCCAGTAATCTCCAAACATGACAGGCGGATTGATGGGACAACTCCCCTACTAATCCAACATCCCGAAGCGAGAAACGACATAGAGTGTGAGCATGTAGCCCTCGAAAAATGAGGACTCACCAATTACATTGAGGCTTGAGCTTAGACTAGCTCTTGGTGGGGATGAGCACGAGAGGCCAGGGACATGTATCATGAAACGATAAAGCAAGAAACTATGCGGTCGGTACGTGGAGATATGCAGAGTAGTAAGGTAAGTAAAAGCATATTTAAAACATGTATAAAAATCCATAGTAATCATAAGAGTAGGACAACATGCTTGTATTGTAAATCATCATAACCTATCATACGACTTAAGGTTTACAAAACGTTCGTAGCATAACATAGTCATAGTCGTAATAGAAGATCTTTAATTAACATAACTTGAGTCAATATACATAATCATAACATGCATAAATCATGACAAACATTTGGAGATTCTCTTAGCAGAGCGTACCCCATGAGCATACATGGCTTGAGCTTATAATCCTAGTCGGAGGGTTCCACATACCTTGCAAAGGTAGGACCATGAAAGTGTGATATCTCATCTTGAAAAGGGCCATTTGGGGTGGGGAAACTCATGAAAAGTTCCAACATACCTACGGTGGTGTGTAATTCGCTGAGATCAGGGACTTAATCTAAGCCCAGAACCTACTGGTGTTTGATACTACTCCCAAAATATATATAGTGCTCATAGTATAACATGCATGAATTCATGGACTAGTTAAATTATGATAATCATAAACATACTTATACATACGTCCAGCTAGCCATGAAGCATTTTGCAACATAACATAATTCATGATTCATAGGTTCAATATACTTATAAATCATGCATACAACTTTAAATTCATAAAATCATGATGGGTAATATCATAAATCCATAATTCAAATCGTAAATTATATCGGGATTAGTAAATATGTCATTTGAAGAGAATATCATAAATCTATTCATCATGGAGTCGCCATAATTAGTCTTTATTTCATAGAAATCCAAAATCGATAAAATTATAAATGGTTTAAAAAATGAAAACTAATCAAAACCTATAGATTATAATGAATTCTAAAATCAAAAAACCCATTATCAAGTCATTAAACTTTTATAAAAATGCGTCTTCAAAACCCGAGGTTTTTGAAATTGAATTTTATAAAATCATAGAGGATGGGTGTGGGTGTGGAAGAAATCACCCATTGATACACTTACATACCTAGAGGACTAATTTCAATGTTCCATGAATACCCATAAAGAAATTGATGGAAACATTGGAGAAGACCTTGAATCTCCAAGAAATCTCTCTAAAAGCTCTTACATGGGAATGGGCATGCATTAGGGACTTAACACATTTTATCACACTCAGAAATATACATAAAAAGACATAGTTTAGGGTCTTATATCGTGAAAAGTCGAAAACACCCTTAATGAACTGCCATAAAAAATTGGCGAGCGGAACCTGGGTGGTACCAATGGGTCGTGGAAACACCCACGACCATCACGTCTCTTGTAGTATAGGTTGTTAAATGCCTTCTCTCGGAACTTAACCAAAGCATGGGCATGGCGACTCGTCCTACAAACCACGATCGTTATACAGTTTGTTTGCTTATTATAAAAATCTGATCTCACTCACCTTGCGAGCCTCATCAAAACCCATGGTTACTTCCAATGAGTCGTGGTCTCAACCCATTGAAGGCCTCCTGAAGATCCTCACTCCTTTCCATGATGACGACTAGAGCGACTCATTGTTCCCACAACGAGTCATCCTATCTCTGTGGTTCTACTTTGCCACCAAATATAATCTAACCACGGCCCCGAAAGGACGGGTCGTTGGATCTCTAGCAGATGTCATACCACTCGTTGTATCATCTGCCACCAAAATTCCCTAACCATGACGGCGATACAATGACTCATGGTTTGAACGAGTGGATTTCCATGGTCAAGATCCTTTGATATTTTGCAAGTTTTACGCTTTTCAAATTCCACTCGGTCTATTCTTAGGCCTTCGGGTATTAAAACAATCTATTTAGTTAAAATTACTCATTAGCTTTATTCATGTTTTTGATATTGCACACAAGTTGTTGTTTCAACTCATTTAGTATGCTCGTTTAGTTCAAAGTCGGTCACTCCTTCGTATATCAATTTATAGTTTTCAGTTTGAGAATTTCAACATTTCCCAATCTTTCAAATTACACAACCTTCATTCGAGGATGAATGTTCTCAGCACCCAGGAGATATTGTAACACCCCATAACTTCAAAGACAAGCTTGGAAATTTTAAAAGTTGATTCTCACAGAGAACTGAAAAATTGCCTCGATGCAGTCGAGTACAGCAGTGTTCTGGCGAATTTATGAGTCATACCATGACTGCGTAACTAGAGGAGAGGATGAATATCGGAGTTCGAGTTGGAGGAACCCTGGTGGGGTTCACGGATCTACAATAGAGGTATGGTTCGTACATGGCGGTCGTGGAAAACTATAGAGAAGTGAGTTGGAGCAAAGTCCCCTAAACACGACTTCTTGTATGGGCAAGTACGACCATGGTAGTACTCGTAGGTTGAGTCGTACCACCTATGGGGAAGAATTTTCATTAAGTGTTTCAGGGGGCAATTTCATAAATTCTATCGACTAAACTTCTAAGTGCGTCGTTTAGGGTGTTTTATGGAGGAATTTTAGAGGTATAGTCGACCCTCTCCCTTATTTCTTCATAGACCAAATAACATAAATACGATCTACTCAGGCAGTTCTCTTAGAGCAAGCTAGGGCTTTCAAGTTTTCCTCTCGAGATTCTACGAGTTTTCCTAGAAGTCACTCAGGTATGTTGGAATTCGGCAAGGGAATTACTCTTAAACATTCCCTAAGACCCTTCTATAATTCATCATCGGTATTATGCAATTTCCAGAAAATAGGGCTAGCTTCAATTAGATTATCAATATTCTTGTGGATTGCAATTCACCACGGATTCTTGCAAAGTTTTCACTAATTAGCAAGCATATTGTTCTTTCTTCATGAAATATTATTTTAGCCCTAATTCTATGAATTTTATAACCTAGGTTTCTCATAATTATCTAAATACAAATGTCGTTTGACTTGTTGGTTCTCAAATTTCTCATGTTGTGATCATTATGTGAGTCACAACAAGTTTGAATGCTAGTAAATTCTTAGTTAGCAATTAGCCCTTTATAGTATCACTGAGTAGAATCCAGTGATCGAGTTTGATGATAGTTAAATTTTGAGGTTCGGGATTCGATATACTCATAACTTCGATTGCTCAGTTAGTTCTCTAGCAGAGTTATAGCCTTCTGTGCTGACTCTAGCGAATCTAGAACTCCAGTTTTAGTTATGCGGTCTACTAACTCTCAAGTTACTTCCATATAAGTATTCTAACACTCTAGGACCCCATCTTTGGTTTATAAGTTTAGTAGTGCAGTTAGGACAATCCAGTGGGAGTAGCACTTAGCAGGAGCTGGCCAAGGGGTTCCGGTGCACTAGATTCCCCAAAACAACGTGCCACCATAGGTAATTAGCCCGATGGGCCTAGACTTGTGATCACCCGGCCCGGCCACTATACCTAGCAGGTACTGTAGCCTTTCTACGATGGGGTGTATACATCGGACTCCACATCTAGCTCACGTTGTTATATGTCGGTTATAGACTCTCCCATTTTGTCGATGCGATTCAGTTCGGCTGATCTCAATTTAGCTCGATATAACTCGGTTTTAGGGCATGTTTATGACCATCAGTTAAGGTCTATTTTGACCTCGGCGGCTATGCTTCCGGTCGGCTTCTATTAGTATTCGTATCGGTTGAGATTATTTCATTGTTATTTCATTGATTACTTGTTTTTCCATGTTATTATGTATCTCACTTACTCAGTATATCCAAAGTCTTGACTCATACTTTGATGCTATATCGTATTATGATAAGACATGGTTTTCCAGATCTCAACATCATTAGTAGTTCTCCCGGCGATTCTGCTTGATGAGTAGATTGGTGGTCCTCATCTTCCAAGGAAGATGTTTTTCTTCTCAGTTAGTTTTAGTACTTAGTAAAAGACTTTACAATTAGGTTGGGGATTATCCACGACTAACTACGTCGGGATTAATAGTTGAATTTTGAAATAGATGTTCGGCATTCTTTATAGTTATTTTACTATTTCAAAAGTAGTTTTTTGGATATTTATTTTTGCATGACTTAATTGTATCACCGCGTTACCGGTGTGATGATAGGCCATGGGTTCGCTTGGGGTCACTTGTGAATCAAGTGCCGTGTCTCACTGTCCGAGTGCAGTCGGGTCGTGACATCAGGAAGCCTCACCCATCATAAGTAATCCAATTGGTGATCTACATCTTCGTAGGTAAAACGCCTTAAAAGGAGCCATTTGAATCTTTGGAATGAAAACTACAATTGTAAGAAATCTCTATGAGAAATAAATGATCATCCTAATTACCTTTGAAGCCAATCATATGTCAATCCAAAATATCTGTGGAGTTTGAATGACCATCGGCGGGTAGAATGTTGTGCTGAGTTTAACTTGACTCCCAAGACCTTTTTGGAAGGACTTCCAAGCGAGATGAATTGAGTAAGACTATATTAAATGATGGATAAGGGACTCAGGTGAAACACGATTAACTCCTGAGAATGTAAAGACTAGCATAGTTCTCTTTTGAATGTTGTAGTCTTGCAGAGGTGGAGCTGATTTGGTTATCCTCCCACTACCACCTTTATGAATCATGTTGACCGACGCGTCCGGTAACCACTAATGAAGTATATATTTATCACTTCCCTCCTAGTAGAAATGCGATATCTGAGTCATACCTTCCAGTCTTTGATGCTCTTCCTTAACCTACTTGCTTAATTTTGGCACTTATCCATGAGTCGGTGGTATCTCTCTTCATAGCACTCCACTAGTAAACTTTAGGTAGATCATGATACATCTTGGTGTTACTGGGTTGTAGATACGTAGTTGTACGCCTCTCCCGGTATAAGATGTCTCAAGTTATCCACTTTCCAGAACACAATTGGCCTTGATATAGGAGCACATTATTTCCCTTTTTTGAGAGCCTCCACCTTCGATTTGTGGAAAGCTTCCTTCAACTTTAGAAGAATGGGATCATCATATTGTTTGCCTTCTCCTTCTTCAACATGAGCCACACTACCCATGGATAGCTTTGCTAAGGGCATCATCCCAACATTAGCTTCACTCGGATGATAAAGAACACTCATGTCGTAATCCTTGAGAAGTTCAAGCCATTTTCTTTTTGTCGAGAATCAAGTCTTTCTAACTAAATACATACTAAAGGCTCTTATGGTAAGTAAACACATCAACATGGGTACCATACAAATAATGACTCCAAATATTTACAAAAAAACTGTTTGCGGCTAGCTCAAGGTCATAGGTTGGGTAATTCTTTTAGCATAGGCGATGACCTTATCGTGTGCATCGCTTATACACAAGGAAAACTTTGGAGACATCAAAATAGACTTTGAAGCCATATCTACCCTCAGTATGGTCAAAACTGAAGCGAGGTGAGTCGAGTCTTTATTTCCTAGAAGCTCTTCTCACAAGCATCCAACAACTGAAACTTGACCTTCTTTGTGTCAATCCTTGGGTTAAAGGAGAGCAATATATGAAAATCATTCAACAAATGTTCTATAAAAACCAACTAATCCTAAAATACTTGATGTGAAGGGAGTGATAGGTCTAGGACGATTACTTCATCGCTTCTATCTTTCAAGATGCAACCTGAAGACCTCACTAGACACCACATGTCCAAGAAATGGAATTGACTTCAACCAAAACTCACACTTGCTAAACTTTTGAAATAATTGCGAACCTTAAGAGTTTGTATCACAATTCTCAAATGACAACATGCTCCTCCTCATTTTAGTAGATAAGGATGCCATCTATGAAGATGATGATGAACATCCATGTACTTCTTTAATACCCTGTTCATCAAATCCATAAAGATTGCGGGAAGGGAATTTGTTAGTCTAAAGGACATAACTACAAATTCATTATGACCCTACGAGTCTTGAAGGATTTTTTTTTGATATCACACTCTTTGACTCTAAGGCGATGGTAGCTGGATGCGAGGTTTTATTGCTAGAGAAATAACTAGTTCCTTGAAGCTAATTCATCAATCCGAGGAATGAGATACTTATTTTTATTGTGACCTTATTGACTAACGATAGTCGATGCACATTCTAAGAGAGCCATCTTTCTTATGCCACCCATGAAAAAGGATTGGAAGCACCCGGCTGATGAAATATTGAGCGTTAAACCATTATCTAAAGGTCCTTCAACTATTCCTTGACTCTTTAAGTTTTATGACCTGAACATGGGCACGGATCAAGACATAGGACAAGGAAGCCCAGGAGACTCTAAGTCTACCCATGACATGAACATACATCAAACTCAATCAATAAAAAAGTGGAAGATCAATCATAATAACATAGAAAACGTTTGAACATAGCATTACATGAGACATACAACATCGATTACAGTGAATACAATTTATGTCATAAAAGCCTATCACCGATGAGTTGATGGGACAAAACCTCAGCTAACTCTCTATGTCTTAAATTGAAAATATAAAGATAGCCCGATAAGGAATGGTCCTCGGGAGATTAGGACTCTGAGTGAGTACAGATGCTAACTTCAGAAAAACTAGCTAGTGGCAGGCGAGTTTGGATATTGGATCTGTATCATAAAATGATACAACATAGAGTATGCGATCCGGTACATGAAATGTACCGATTATGAAAGGTAAAACCGCTTAAGTAAGTAAAAATCATTAAATCATGCACAGTCTAAAAAATAATCAAGATAAAATGGGAAGCAAGAGCTGCAAATATTTTTGAAATCATGATTTGAACATAAGCTGAACATCATAGCGGGTGAATGACCCAAAGCTAAAATCTAATAATCATAAGTAAAGCTGAACATTGGGTCAAACTGCTGAAAACATAATATCATGGCCGATATACCGCGTGTAACTAAAATCATGAGGAACAATAGAGGAATCATCATGTTCAAATCTAACATTACCACGTGATCTTACATTGTCACGATTGTTACTCAAGTGGGTAAGAGTGTCTAAAGCCTTGCCGGGGCTAAAAACTGACTACGATGATATCGATATCAGCGGAAGGCCCCTTGGGAGTAAGGGGAAATGCATAGGAGGTCCCAAATAATCTAATCATACCCCATATTAGTGCATAGTGTCTTGATGCATAGGGTTGAGTGACCCTTAGCTGCTCGGTGCTAGACACTACTCCCAAAAACATGCATATGCTCTCCATCATTTTCAATGAAGCTGACCATCGTCTAGTGATGAAGCTGAATAGTAACATACATGCATAATTTGGAAATCATACGTGGAGACTTGGCTCAAACCATTCCTGGTGAACATAGTGGGAGTCTTAACTCCAAAACCATGTATTAAGCTAATTCAAGAAATCATAAATCATACTTGAACATAAGGGCTTTCGATTCTTAAACATGCTTGAAAATACTTAATTTCACTTGAAAACATGATCTTTGACATGGCAACTTGATAACATTCTTTTCTCTAAATATCTCATCATACTTGGTATACATCATGGATATCTAGCTGTCCTTGAGCTTTCATGAGACTGGACATCATAATTTAGTAAAATACAAAATATGACTTATAATTTAAAACATTGTAAAACTTTCCCATAAATTATAATTCAACGATAGAAACATTCTTAGATCATACCCATGGTAGAAACTTAGGGAGTTCATGCATTGGGTTAAAATCCCATCGAATCAACATGTAGACTTCATAAAATCAGAGAGGGATTGGGCATGGGTGTGAAGAATTTCACCCATTCATAACCTTACATACACGAGAGAATGCGATTCTACAACTTTTACGATTGCCCAAGGAATAAGTGAGGAAGAACTTGGAAGAAATTATGCTTGATCACCTCTCTAGTCTTCTAAGCTTGCATGAATAAATTAGGAGTGGCTTAGAATGAAATTACCCTTCTCAAAACACCTTGTTGAGAGCTTAAAATGATGTAGTTAGGCCTTGGGATTATAGAATTACGGAAAAACCCTTACTAAACTCGCGGGGAAAAATAGACTGCCGGTCCCAACGGTGGACAAATCGTCATCCTTGACCATGACTCGTGGCCATAAGTCGTCAAGTACATTGCAAAACTTTTCAGGGCTCACGCATGGAGACATAATGGAGTCGTTACTAGTGACCACGGCTTGTGGTGACCTCTCGTTGCCCTTGCGGCTAAACTTCCCTTTCTTCAACCAACCTTGACACGACTATCCTATGATTATAGAGTGACCACGACTATCTAGCGAGTTATGGGGAGCGACCACGACTCTTGGTCATACTGTGATCACTCAAACTTAAGATTTCCAACTTAGTGCAACTCCTCGGCACGAGTCACCTAACGATTCGTGGTCATCTGACGAGTCGTAGGATGGCTTGTTACGTGACTGGTGCGAGAAAATCCTATTTTCTCCGTTTCAACTCTCGGAGTGCGATCTTAGGGTTTCTAGAGAATAACAATATCTTCACCTTGGAACATTCATCCTCAAATGTTGGGAAACTAATAGAAAAAGTAGAGAAATGCAATCATCATATTCAAATCTCTTGATCATGTAAGTGAAAATTGACAAAAATGACCAGTCAAGGCTGAACTAACTTCATGAATCATACATACGTACCTTTACATGAAAAGAAAGCTGGTACACATAAGCTGAACATGAAACTGAATGATTTTTAGGGCAACAATTGATACCTCAAGCGAAGTGGTGGAAGGGAATAAATGCGGGTACTTAGCCATCATATACGCCGGCTTCCCATGTAGGTCCTTCAACATGTTGATTCCTCCATAAAACCTTAGTGAAGCTTCTCTTTGTTCCCTTAGCTTATGAACACCGATCTAGTATCTCACGAGAACCTCTTCTTAATTTGTCGTTCACAGACATTGTCCACCCGAAACAACTAGAAGTGGATCACCCAAACACTTTTTAAGAGCGATACATGGAATATTGGATGAACTAAAGCTAAATGCGAGAGACGCTCCAACTCATATGCTACCTTGCCATCGTTTCACAATTCGATGCGGGCCAACATAACGAGGATTGGGTTTCCTTTTTTCTTTCTAAATCTCATCACTCCCTTCATGGGAGATACCTTCAAAAACACCTAATCATTGACTTCATATCAGAAGTTCTCTCCTTCTCACATCTTTGCATAGGACTTTTGCGACCTTTGAGTTGTTTCCAACTTGTCCCTTATAAGCTGAACTTTCTCCATAGCCTAATGGACTAAATTAGGTATTATCATTGTCGCTTCATCGACTTCAAACAATTCAATAGGGGATTTACATCTCCGCCCATAGACAGCCTCAAGCGGAGCCATCGAGATATTTGGAATGATAGTTGTTATTATATGCAAACTTCCAGTGAGAGGCAAATGGTCATCAACTACCCTTGTAATCAATCACACACGTCCTCAACATGTCCCAGTACGAATAGTCCGCTCCTCTTGACCATGCGTTTGCGGATCAAGCGTTATACTAAGCGGCTTGAGTACCAAGTCCCTTCTTAAATGATCTCCCAAGCTTGGAAGGAAAAGCGAGTACCTTTGTATGAGATAATGGACAAGGGCACTCAATGCAAATGAACTATCTCTCAGAATGTATAGTTTAGCATAATCCTCCACGAAATCGGTGGTTTAATAATAAAAAATAAGTTGCCCCATCCAACCTATCCATGACCCTAAATGGTGTCGGATTCTAGATGAGTGCGAGGAAAAACTTTAATGAAGTCCATATTGATATCTTCCACTTTAAGTAGGAATGCTAATATCTTGAAACACGCCTCCGGGTTTTGATGCTCAACCTTCACCTATTGACAATTTGGAAACTTAGCAAGAAATTATGCTATGTCCTTCTTTATGCCATTCCACCAATAGACTTCTCATAGTTCACGGTACATCTTGGTAATTTCTGTATGTATCGAATATACGGAACCATGAGCCTCGTGCATCATCGATCTCATCAACATCGAAACACACCGCAGGGACACGATATCCAAATCACACCCATTTCCCCCTTTAGAGAACACCTCTACCTTCTAATTACGAGATGGCTTTAACTTTACCGAGGAAGAGGATCCTTGTCTTGTCCGAATTTACATCGGCCACCAAGGATGATTCTGATCAGTTTTGAACACTAACACCACCATCGGTCATCCACCAAATTAACTCCCAACTATGCAGAGTCGATGCACATCTTCACCGGCTCCTTTCTCCCCTCATCTACATGAGAGACACTCTCCATAGAAAGCCTACTAAGAGCATCTATAACCGTAGCCTTGCCGAGTTGTAATAGGACACTCATATCGTAATCTTAAAGTAGCTCAACCACCACCTTTGACATATTTAGATCCTTGGGTAAACACACATATTGTAGGTTTTTGTGGTACGTAAACATCCACATGGACCATGTACAAATAGTGTCTCCAAATAGTAAAGGCAAGAATATCACAATAGCCAATTTTAGATCGTGAGTCGGGTAGTTCTTTTCTTGAACCTTCAACTTCCTGGAAACAAATGCTATAACCTTATCATGCTGCATCAAGAAACGCAACCAAGTCCGATCCTCAAAGAGAATCACAAATACCACAAACCCATCGGTACCATCGGTAGGGTCAACTTAGGTCTTTGAGGTGAGTCGAGTCTTCAACTCTTGGAAGCTCTTCTCACAAGCCTCTAGCTATTGGAACTTCACGTATGGGTCAATTAGGTAAACGAGCTGTGGATGAAAACCACTCAACAAATCTCTGAGAATACCCAGCAAACCCCAGAAACTCTTGATATTCGAAGAATTCCCGCGATACGGACCAATACTTTACGCCTCTATCTTTTGAGAATCTACCTATACACCCTTGCTTGACCACGGCCCAAAATGCCCTTGAATTCTTAAAGCTTACGTGCTTGAATTTAGCATACAATAGCGTCCTTGGAGGTTTGTAGCACCACCCTCAATTAAGCGGCATGCTCGCTTCTCTCTCGAGAGTATACGGATATCATCTATGAACCGATCACAAACATATCCGAGATATGGCATGAAGCCTGTTCATCCAATCCATAAAAGCTGTAGGAGCACTCATCGGTCAAACGACATAACTACAAGCTCGCCACAGCCATATCGTGTCACAGAGTGTCTTCGGGATTGTTACTCTCTTGAATACAGGGTGATGATATCGGATGCGAGGTCACATCTTTGAAAAGCATAGCACCCTGAAGCTGGTCGGAAACAAATCATCAATCCTAGGAAGGACCACTGTTCTTGATGGACACCTTGTTCAATTTCCGATAATCAATGCACGTAGAGAATCATCTTTCTTACGAGACAAAGAAAATAGGTGTACCCCACGAGGATTCTCTAGGTACGATGAAACCCTTGTCTAGAAGGTCCTTCAGCTGCTCCATCAACTCCTTTATCTGTTCAAACCATTATATGAGGAGGAATAGATATAGGTACATTGTATTGGGAAGAAGGTCAATACCAAAATCGATTTTCCTTTTTGGAGGATTCCCATTAGATAATGCGGGAACACTTACGGATACTCACATACTCTTTAGGTCGATTGGATAATGAGTCTTGGATGTGGCATCATAGCCGCCAGTGAATTGTACATGCAACCATTGGGAATCACCTTTCTATCGTTAAAGTAAATTAGACAACTACGGTACATTTGAACTACCCTTTCACTCTAAGGTGGCTAACACCGGAAATGAACTCTCTTGCCGGGTTCTACAATTCATTTGGGTATAACATGAAAATAGCCAATCCATGTCGAGGATAACATCAAAATCAGTCATGGCTAAATTTGCTAAATCTCTTGTGAGATTTTACGAAGAATTTGTGACAACACAATTTCTATATACCCTCAAGCTATAATAAATCACCAGCGGAGTAGAGACTGAGAAGGGTTACGATAGGATTTCGGGACTAAGCTATGAAACTACTAGCAATGTAGGCATCACAAAAGACAAAGTATCCCCAAGATCTAACAAAGCATATACATCAAGGTGGAAAACTTGTAACACACCGAGTGACTACATCGGGAGATCACGCTGCGCGAGATGTTGGGGCATAAAATCTATTTTGGCGGCTGTGGCATCATATTTTGTGCTAGTAGATGCCCCTCTTGAGCTAGGTGTGCTAGTGAAATTTCTTGAACTAGAAGCTCAAGCTGTTCCCTATCATAGCCCTTTCTAGCTACTGGAAAATCCTCGAGCATATGTCCGAGGCTTTCCATACGAAGCAAGCATCTGCACCGACCAAACATTGACCGTGTATGTGCGCCCTTGCTTTGTCACAAGCGGGATGCGGAATCACGTGGGCCTTTGGCCTCTAGAGCCTGATGTTCGTCTACGCTGGTCATGCACAGGTACGGATGGAAAACTCATGGGCGACGATCGGGGCTGGCCTCTCTCTCCCATGCACTACCTCTATACATTGGGCGTACAAGACTATCAGAGGAAAATCTATATCACGATAAAGCATTGGAGTCAGTAATCCTTGTCTAAGTAGTTCGCCCTCCATGAACAAACCTACTCATTCGAACTCTACGATCAACCACTAACTCACAGTGCGTACTTGGATAGATGAGTGAACTTCAAGGCATACTCCTACATTATCATCTTCCCTTGTCTCATATTCACAAATTTATTACACTTTAATCTCTCTCTCATCTCGCGGGGAAAAATCACTCGGAATGCGGCATGAAACTCATCCTAACCGATAGGGCACACTCCCGCAGCCCTACTATCCTTGACTACTTAACGAGGATGTGCGAAATCCCCTTCAGCGATGAAGCTAAGTCGGTGCACTCCTCTCGGTCACCCCACGGCACAGGTAATCTTTAGAATCTTGTCGATAAGCTCATGGGGATCCTCATCCACCTTTGATCCAAGAAACTCTGGAGGATTCATCCTTAGAAAATCTCACACTCGTCTTGCCGCCGCATTCCTGTTCTTTGGGACATGCGCCATCGCCTGGCGATTGACACAGGCGAGTGAAAGGCACGTACTTCAGCATGCGAATGGCTTCTAGAATTAAGTGTGTGGTGTCGACTCCGGTGCATGTTTCTCTACCGGGCTGGTGGTGCCCTGTTGGTGCCGTCTCCATTACCATCCTCGTAGCCATTTTGTTTCCATTTCTTCTTACGCGAACTATGCGGGAGGCATGATGCTACAAATGCATATAGCATGAGTTAGAAGAATAAGAGAAACATTTCATCGCATGACTTAGATCATTAAAGAAAGAGACATTTTCTAAACGTCTCTTAGCTTCTTCTTCATAAGTGTGGCGCGTTTCACACCGCAGAAAGACTTTACTTAACGCGGCCTTCGGACACCTAGGACACTTCAAAACCTAATGCTCTAATATCTAGTTTGTCACGAGCCAGGAACATGGGCAAGGATCGAGACACGGACAAGGCCCAGAGACTCCAAGTCGACCCATGCCAGAACATACATCTAACTCAATTAAATAAAAGAATAAGATCAATCATAATAACATAGCGGATGTCTACACATAGCATAACATCGGGAACATACAACACGACTACGAAGGCGAATACAATATATATGCGAAAGCCTCTACTTCTTATTAGTTGATGGGATAAAGCCCCAACTAAATCTCTATGTCGAGGCCCGAAAATATAAAGATAAATTATAAGGAAAGGTCCTCAGGAGATGAGTACTCACCAGCGAGTTGATGCTAACTTTCAGAAAATTGGCTAGTGACGAAGGGCTAGGATTTGGATATCGGAGCCTATATCGTAAAAGATACAAAATAGAGTATGAAGTCAATAAGTGAAATGTATCGAGTATACGAGGTAAGTAAAACCGCTTAAGTAAAAATCATTAAATCATGCATAATATAAACATAATCGAGATAAGAATTTGAGAGTAAGGCTTGCATGCTATTTTCGAAATCATGATGCGAACATGGCAGACATCATAGCGGGTGAATGACCCAAAGATGAAATCGGTAATCTTAGAAATGGCGAACATTGGGTCCGCAGTGAAAACATAATATCATGACTGATATATATACATAAGCTGAATCATGAGGAACAATGGGAGACTCATCATGTTAAGAACATTACCACCCAATAGAGCTTACGTGGTCTCGACCTCAAGTGGGCAAAAGCCGTGTAAAGCAGCAGCAGGCTAAAGACGCTACCATGATATCAATATTAAGCTAATGGCCCCTTAGAAAGGGAAGAGCTCGAAAAGAGGTCCCAAATAATCTGATCATACCTACATTGGCGCGTAATTTTGAGGCTTTGGGTTAGTGACCCTTAGCCTACTCAATCTTTAGAAAACTACTCCAGCTTGCATATGCTCTCCATCGATTTTTAATGAAACCGAAAGTGAACATCATATAGTGACGAAGCGGATAATAACATACATGCATTAGCTAAATCATAACGTATCCTTGGCTCAAACCATACCACAAGCTGAAAATAATTGGGAGTCGTGACTCCAAAACCATGTGGTAAGCTTAATTCATGAAATCATAAATCATACTTTAACATAAGGGCTTGACCATACATAAACATGCTTGAAAATACTTTATTTCACTTGAAAACATGATGATAGTAGACATGGGTAACATGAAAACATGCTTAACTCATAAATATCTCATCATACTTGAACACAAATCATGGATCTCAACTTTCATGAACTTTCATGGATGGGCATCATAATTTATAAAACTTGAAAACATTTTCACAATATAAAACATTGTAAAACTTGTCCATTAATCATAATTCAATGATAGAAACATGCTTAGATCATACCTGAGGTATAAACTTGAGGTTCATGCATTGGTGTTGGACCAAACTACACGCAGTGCACGTGGTCGTACAAGTAGTAAAGTGGCTTTATTTTAAGCCAGGAAGTATGTCGATCAGAGGGAGCGAAGTACGGTAGTAATTATCCTAATTGTTAGTGAACGATATCGCTATAAAGGTAGACAACAAAACAATAATGTTTATGAGTGATATTAGTTAATAAGAAACTAAGTAAAGATTGTAATTTAAAGTACACGAACAATAGCGATGAACAAGGGCCGGGGTTAGAAATGACATGCGAGAGTGTAATTTATTAATCCAAAATCAATCAATCTTCTCTTTGGTTGTTAGTCGAGAAATTAATAGCCTATGGGTGGATCTTTCGACTCTATCCAATTAAAGAATCTTGGGTTCTACATTACACATTTACGTGATGCAAGAACACCATGCTATAGCCATACATAACAAATTCCATAAAACACTAATACGACTTTAGATATATCTCTATTACGACGTAAATCTTCTCTCAATTTTCCCAACTAAGAATAGATCATATCCCACCAATTCACATCTATCTAATTAATTTCCACTACAAATCAAAATTGGATTTCTAAGATATACATTAACATTGGCCAACATTAATGTAGTAAAGAATTTATAGAACAAACGAACATAGAAGATGAAAATTGAAATGATTAGCAATTACATTCCTCTACAATTATCCTTAACCTCGGCAAGGGTGATTTAGCCACTCGTTTGTGGATTAAACATCTTCAAACAAGTAGAATTAATAATAGAAATTGAAATTAAATAGGAAAAGGAAGAGAATTAACCCTAGTAACTCTTCGTCCTCTCAGCGCCTACTAACCACGTTCTCACCCCCAAAAATGTCGAGAATGTTTAAAATGAAACCTAAGTGTGCTATTTATACTAGTGGGAATTTTTCCCAGAATAACAAGCAACGTGGCACGGAGTGTATCATGGGCACGCCTCCATGCCACGGTGCTATCATGGACCCCCACGAAACTCGGCTCCCGGGTAAATACACCTCGGCAAGGCATGGGTATGTCGCGAGCATTACCTCCGTGCCACGGTGCTATCGCGCACCTTCATTGGAACTTGAGGTTCCGAGTAATCACCCTCGGCGTGACACGGAGTGCATGTGAGTCTTGCTCTCTCCGTGCCACGGAGGTAACGCGCTTCTCCACTGGAATTTGACAAATTCTTCCTCCCGGGCGAGAATGTCTCCGCGATGGTAGCGTGACACGGGCCATCGCGGAGCCCTTATTTACGGCCAATTTCCTTGTCAACTTCCACTTCTTGCTTTCGAATCCATTCCCTTCACCAACTTTTAGATTAGCTTCCAAAAATTCCTTCTAAGCGCAAAACAACACTAATCATGTTGGTTAGTATAAATTCACGATACATAAGAATCACATGAGAATCACACATAAAAATAGATAAACAAGTAAAAATGAAGTATTTGAGTATCACTTGGGCATGAAATTCTGCCCAAGATCACCCCACACTTAAAGCCTTGTTCGTTCTCAAAAAATACTCTCACATCTCATGCAATTGAAACCCACACATAGCTAATTTGGCGCGACCATTCAAGCTACGGCTATACGGATTATTTAAGATAGCAAATCATCAAGAGAGCATGCATGGTTTCATCAATAAAATGAAGTACACCACATTAAGACCTCTAACCTCAGAATCGATTCTCGATCTTAGCAAACTCGTGCATCAGTGATCAAGAGATGGAGACATAATTTTAACTCTCGTCAAGCATGTGCCCTCGCAACACAAGAGAATTACCCCATGTGCACTCAAAAGATTTCAAAAGCACTATATGTGTCAATATACTAAATAATATTCACATTTCAAACTCTCGAAGAATTCCACATGCATCATATCGTGAACCCTTAGCTTGCCCCTAGTGTTTTGCTCCACTAATAAAAAGGATGCTTGATGTAAGATCACATAGGACTTAATAGGTTGTAATGTTAGCTAAGGAACTAGTAAATATCATAGGCTAACCAATAATAACTAGCTTCCCTAAGCGATTTTCAATACATCTCACCTTCATTAAGCCCATTGCTTCTTCCTCCTCAACTCATTCTTGAATTTTCTTCTTTTGTTTTTGTTCAATTTCTTTAAGCACACTCGACTTAGTAGAAAAGAGTATTTAAGCATCTTTATTTTTTTTATCATTCATTAATTTTCTTACTCTCTACTATTAATTAATCAGATTTAAGCAGGTGCACCTTTGCCCTTTTCTTTAACTTTCACAACTTAAAACTTTCCTTAGTTTTACACTTCTCTCACTCCTTCTCTTTTAAGGAAAAATGTTTTCTTAAGCACTTAAAGTTTTGGATCAAATTCACGGGTGATGAAAAAAGGATTAAGCTAGGTTTGTATCTCTCGAAAAGAATAGGCTAAAAATGGGGCTAACTAGGATGTAGCATTCAAGAGTAGGTATGATAAGGGAGAAGCTTCGGTTCATTCAAAGAAATGCCTACATCCTTTCCTACAATCCACATCCTTCATTTCGTTTAGTATACACACGAGTAAGTTCTAGACACTTCACAATAGAATGGAATAGTCGAAACCTAACCTCACACTCCTAACACTTGCACATGCTCAACTTAAGACATATTCAAAGACTCTTGATCAGGTTAATTACAGAATTCACTATTAGCCTCGATCTGCCAAGACTCGAATTCTAGGGCCTAGGTATCTCGGCATGTTTAACACATTTGCATGCTTTTATATGAATCACACTTGCATCTTACAATCATGTGTAACACTTATGCAATAATTTTGAACCATTAATTAATGACATGTTTGGAAAACAAAGCGAAAAGAAGAAAAAATATAAAAAAACTACTCCTATAGACTCCATTTCCCTTAAGTGGTCGTCATCCATCCATCATAGGGAAAAGTCTCTATTTACGACGTGGGTTGTGGGACTATTCTGGGAAAAGCACCTAAAAACAAAACCAAGAAACCCAGCACAAAAAATTCAAAAAATTTCGATAGAAAAGATAAATATAATTGAAAAATATGTACATATCACACAACGGCGGCTAAAGATTCATTACAACACCAGCATCAGTTACAAAACATGAAACACAAAGTCACAAGGTCACAATTTGCACAATCACAAACAAACATAAACACAACGTAGCACCCTAACTACTCCACCCCATACTTAATCGGAACCTTGTCCCCGGTGTTCACATAATTGCAATTTAACAACAAAGTTTTGGTGGTGAAACTCCCTGATCAATCAAAATATTTAATTTCCTCATCGAGGTGCAGTAGCGTCATCTCCAAGATTAGAATCAGCCCCCGTAGTCCTCGTTTGACTCAGCATCGAGTCCTCGGCGTGTCTTCTCATCGATGAGGATGTCATCATCCACGGGCTCCACAAATGTGGGCCCCACTCGGTATAAAGATAGACATTCGTTGAATGGATAATCAGCCTCGAGCGCCACAACTCATCCTAGATTCTTCCATAGTGCGCAGCTTGCAACATGCTGTCGTCCAATACATGCAGACATGTATTGATCATCCGGCATGTTGCTCGGCTAGTATGCTTTCTGAGCCCATAAGTAGTAGTGTTAGGTACCTTGGTTTTGGTAACATCAAAGGCACGCTGTCCAAATACGAGGATGTAATCTGGAGCCTCTCCCTCGAAAACATGGCCCCTGAGGAAAGTGGTAAGTAGACCACCAAGCCCATACCTATGCCCCACGATGCAGTCGGGCTCTCTCATAGCGGATACAATCACCGCCCCAACATTAATTCTAGCCCTTTCATCGACGCATACACTATACAAACTCTATCCGGGTGACAATAGGCTTTGTGCACCCCAGGATCGAACATGAGAAAACAATTTTCAACCAAATCGAGCCTCTCTGTTCATGCAGGAATAGGGCAATGTCGGTGGTAGCCCCTTGTGCACCCCATGTTTGTCGATCGGGCTCCATATAAGGTGTATACGATATCCACGTAGGTGGAGTTATGTTCGGGTGACGGAGGACATGAGAGTCGTCGCGCCCCCGAGTTGCATTTCAAATGGTGGGGTTCAAACGTGACAACCTTCTATAATCTTAATGGTGTGTTGCGCAAGGTTGAGTTCCGAGTTAGCATAGAATTCTAGGATAATATGGAATTGCACTCTCTGGATTCTTCAAAAATGAAGTTTGTGATAGGGTCAATCATGTAGAATCGCGGGAATTCTATTGCTAGTGGTTCCTAGTGCTATCTTCTCCTCAAGGAAGTACTTGGTTTCCTTGTGTTTTTCATACCATTTCTTCCCCTCATCCGTCATCCATACGGACATACGTCGACATTGCCCTCGAGAACCCGCACAGTGCTTCTTCAGTACTCTTTTGCCCTGATCTCACTCTCTTTCTTCTAGCACGAGATGTGGATGCACCCTTGCCTTTTCCTATCTTCGACATTTTCTGTACATTCAAACATAAGTTCCAATGTTACTTGAGCCATAGTTGGCTACGACTAGGGTTGGGCTTAATTTGATATTTGCTTGGTCTTTAGCACTTGATCAACACAATTTGACAAGACATTCATGTTTTTGCAATTCTTAATTCTCAACATGCTAAGTGCATTCATACAAGTCGATGGAACATTTTCTTTGTACTACTCAGACATCATACAATGAATTATAAAGTTCCTCCGCCGATTCAAATATATCATCATGAGCACGTTGCAATTTTAGCACCACAACCTATGTTAATTCTCTATTTACATCCCCCGAAAATCCATCTTCTACCATAGAATAATCAACTTCAAACACAATATGTTTCACTTCAAACAACATGCACAACCCAAATTATCCCCTTTTTAATGCATTTCTTCTTCTTCCTATTAAATTCTCAACCCTAGTTATCAACATCGTAAGAATTTCAACAATCATGCAACCATTGAGTTCATCTACTCACAACGATCCTATGAACATCATTAAATCATAACTCAATTGATTACAAGCTTATTACTCACTTAGGAACGCGTTACATCACAAAAAAAATGTTCAAGAAATCAAAAAATTGAGCAATATGGAAAAATTCACGAACATACCTTTACTTTGATGAACTTGAAGAAAAATTGAAGAAATTTTCTCACTAGGTCAAGTGGCATGGCTGGGGAGAAGGGATTTTGTGGTGTTTGTATTGGAGGAATTTGAAGGAATGGGGAAAAATTAAGGGATTTGGAGTTAAAAGGGGTTTTGGCGGGTTTACCGGTGACGAGGTGACCGTCGAAAGACACCTCAGCGTCCTGGAGGCCATTGTGGAGGCCATGCTCCCGTGACACGAACCCGTCGCGTAGGTGTTACGGAATTTTTAAAAATATCGGAATACCTAAGCATGTCTGAGGATAACACGGAGGCCCTCCAGCACGACCTCGGAGCAAACGCGTTGGCTGCTAAAATTTTCCCAAATTTTATTTTCTTACCTTGATTTTTCGTTTTGCGCGTTTTGTATTTTGGCACTCAGATTTCCAACGAAAATCCCATTCAACCACAAGAAATTTGTTAGAAATCATAGGTTGCCTCTCAACTATTTTTCATTTTTCTTTTTCTTTGTTTTTCAAATAATCCCCCTTTATTCTATTACATCAATTCACGGGTTGCCTCTCATGCGGCGCACAGTTTCACCGTCGTGGCTCGGCAGCTATTCATCCCTTAATCATCAGCTAAAGTGATAGACGTCCTCTCTAGAATAACGTCTTCACCCGGTAATCTTACATCTTCTTAGTCACCAAAAATGTGGCACATTAATCCTCTTGCCACAATTCAACGCCCCATGTGGGGTCATTCTCAACACTTCAAACGACCCTAACCACTTGGAGCGCAATTTACCTGGAAAAAGTTTCAACCTCGAAATAAACAACAACACTTTCTACCCCAGCTCAAAGATCCAATGCACCATACCTTTGTCATGCCACCTTTTAGTTTTCTCCTTGTAGATCTTAGTACTTTCATAGGCGTGCCATCGACTCATCTAATTCGCTAGCGCATCAACCTCTTCTTCCACCTTTAGCTCAGGATCGATGTTGCTTTCTCCACGGCCAAAGCTCGGTGTTCCGGCTCCACGGTAGGAAGTAAACATGCCTTTCCATAAACCAATGCGCTGGGAGAAGTCTGTAGGTGTCTTGTATGCGGTGCAGCAAGCCCACAACGCATCTCAAGTTTGCGCGATCAATTCATTGTGCATTCCTTGTCTTACATCAAATTTGCTTTATCTCTCTGTTTGACACCTTCCCTTGCCCACTAGTTTGGGTATGATACATTGTCTCTACCTTGTGGCACCCCATACTTAGCTAGAAGTTCTGAAACTGCATTCACAAATGAGCCCTTCCATCACGGTAATAGCTCAGGGGTGTCTAGAACCTAGTGAAAATTTGATTTTCACAAATTTCATCACCACCTTGTTGTCATTCTGGGACAAAACTGTTTCCTCGACCTATACTTAGATACATAATCCAACCGCTACCAAGATGTAACGATTACCAAATGACAATGGAAACGGGCGCCATGAAATCTATTCCCCATACATCAAAAACCTCAACTTCTAATATACACATTTGCGGTGGCATTTTTGTCTTCTTCCAATTGTGCATTCAACGACATACATCACACATTTTTACATATGCTATAGATATCGAACAATGTAGGCAAAAACTTTGTTGTAGCACCTTGTGGCCCCATCCCTAAGCTCTCTCATTGGTGCCCTCCATACAACGATGATTGACAACTCCTCAATATACCAATCAAACTACAGGATGCATCATCTCATCACTTGTCAGGTCCACCGCTTAGCAATCACAGCTCATCTATGTAATATCTACAATCATGTCTTTCAAACTTCTTTCTTTCTTGGCCGTAGCCTCAGGTGGGTAGACTCCACTTACCGGCAAGTTCACAATATGCATACAAGGGATTTCGGCTTCTAGTAATGCCAAGTTGCTCTGAGAACTCTTCTTTGATGCTGCCACCTTCCTTCACATGAAAACGGCTTTCCAATCGCGATAGGTGATATGCCACTTGATTTGGCTCCCCTTTACATCTAGAATCTCTGGGTCAAACTCTTGTAGCAGCAATATCCATCGATTAGATGCGGGCTTTGCATCCCTTCACTTGCCAAACAAATCTTAGAATTCTTGAATGAGTGGTATACTTTTCTTTTGAATCAACAGTGAGACTGAATTTATCAAATACGAACACCAATGCTAGCATCTCCTTTTCGTATTTGTATAATTGACTTGAAATTTGCGTCAAGTGTTTTACTTGCATAATAAATGGAATGAAAAAATTTATTCCTCCGGCCCTTTATCTGACTCCTACGGCCACGTCCTTGCATCACACCTCAATTTAAAAGGTTGTTCCCAATCAGGAGAAATGAGAATAGGCACTTCTACCAACTTATGTTTTAGCTCTCGAATGCTTTTACACAATCCTTGTCAAACTCGAACTTCACCTCTTTTTCTAGCACGCAGGCATATCGGTCTAGAAACTTTTGAGAAAGTTCTTGATGGTATCTTGTAAAACTAGCATGTTGAAGCTGCGAACACCACTTCAACGACCTTTGGTGGTGGTAGATTTTCGATCACCTCGATATTTGCATGATCGACTTCCAGCCCTTTGCATGAAACCTTATTGCCAAGGGCGATACCCTCCTTGAATAACAAATGACACTTCTCCCAGTTAGTGAGGCTTGAGTCTTCACGCTCGATCTAACACCACTGTCAAGATTACAGACATGTAGCAAACGAATTACAGCAGAAAAGTCATCCATAAATACCTCGACAAAATCTTCCACCATATCATGAGAGATCGCGATCATGCATCTCTAGAATGTGGGCAGTGCATTGCATAGACGGAATGGCATTCTCACGAAAGCATATGTCCCATAAGGACATGTAAAAGAGTGGTCTTCTCTTGATCCTCTAGGTGCTATGGCTATTTGATTATAGGCTTTTGAATATCCATCGAGAAAACAATAATACTCTTGACACATAGCTTTGTCTAAAATCTGATCAATAGATGGAATAGAATAATGATCTTTCCTCATGGCCTCATTGAGCTTAACGCGAGGTCCATGCAAATTCGCCATCACGCGTGCGTGTGGGAATCAGCGCATTCTTTTCGTTGGTGACCACGGTCATCCCCCTCACTTTCTTTGGAACACACAGAGGCTGGGCTAACCCGTTTCAGCATGTCCGAAATGGGATATACCACACTTGCATCTTGCTGATCACTTCCTTTCTGACTACCTCCTTCATCACCGAATTCAACCTCAGGTGATGTTGCACGGTGGCTTGGATCGCCTTCCATAAAAAATCACGTATTATTGCAAAAAGTTTGGACTAATTCCTACGATGTCAGAGCATGCGCCAACCCATTGCTTTCTTACGCCTCTTACGGACCACCAATGCATCTTTCACTTGTGCTTCTGTTAGTTCTGCTGAAATGATGATTGGCAAGGTGTCATCTTCCCCCAAAATACATACTTCGGATGTGGAGGCATTGTCTTCAACTCCAATTTCGGTGCCTCCTCAATTGATGGCTTTATATATGGTTCCAAGGACCTCATCAACGGCTCAAAGTCACCCAGCTTCCTAAGAAACCATTTTGGCTCGTTAGGCGTACGCACCATCTCATATGTAGCCTTGTCCCCAAAATGATCGGAGCCCATCAAGGCTCTCTCCAATGGAGTCCTATGAGTCAACAATCTGAAGAAGTTGATTCTGATTTAGAAATTTCTTGATCCTTGATAGCTCCTCATAAATGGACGGTAGCTTCATGGCCTTACACATAAAAAACCTCTACTGTCTGATGCTAGCATGATTAGGCCCTTGATAGCCACATCAATCAAAAGCCCGCCGGTTGCCAAGAAAGGAAGTCCCAAAATAAATGGAACTTCCACATCAAACGAAATCCAAGATTATAAAATCCACCAGGAAAAAGAGGAGCTTCCTTGCACTAACATCCTCCATAATACCCGCCAGTGCAGCCCGTGAGCGATTCGGCTAGATGCCCAGATCACGTGGTTGGTCTAGGGCTGCGCAGCTGACTTCTTGAACATGGAAAATAATCGACATCAAGTTTTATGTTTGCTCCCAAATCACATAATCCGCGAGCTCGAATAGATTGCCCAATTGTAATGGCAGAAATAGTAAGGCTCCTGGATCCTTGAGCTGTCGGCAATACGTGCATGTATTCAGAGGTGCACTCTCGGTAAGTACCCTTAAGTGGCATACTCAGTCCAAATCTAACTTTTGTTTGCTACAAAAATGTCCTTGATGTACTGGCATATTTTGACACTCCCCGCAAAACATCAACTAAAGGTAAGTGTAAATTTTTTTGTTTCAACACTTTCATGTTTCTTGAAGCAAGCTTCCTCGCGTACTTCTTTAATCTGAGGAAATGGGGGTGGTGGTCTTTATGCTTCAACTTCCTTTTCCTTCCCCTCACATCATCATGTTCTCCATCATTTTCATTTGCTCAGATTCTTTGAGGTGGCCCTTTACGGTTCCACCTCCTTGAGTTAATTCCCAGCTTCTTGTTGTAAGCGCATTGACCTTCTTGGGATTTGGGTTAGTATCACTTGGTAGTCTTCCTACAGTGCAGTGTTTTGATCTCCAACTAGCGCTGTCAGCCCGTGCTCAATGCCTTTGTAATAGCTGGCTGATTTTTCATTTCAGGTGCTAATTTCACATAATCAGCACATACGCGCTTGGTTAACTATTATGAGACTTGAACATATCCTCAACTTCTTGGTGGTGGAGGAGATGCATTGTTTCTATATATTAGGGCGAAAATTTTGATGCCCCCGCGATTCTCTGCATACGATTTGAACTGTTGTCCTTGATGACTATTACTCCCCGAAAAATTACGATGATTCCTCCCTATTTGGGTTGTAAGCGCATTTGCCATATTGTTTATTATTGTTCCTACGGATGTTCCCAATAAAATTTCTGGGAAGTCGGATTGGCACCACAACACTGTTCAGTGTTCACTACTCCCACATACGTCACACAATACACGATACGAACTACTTTCTCTTGCGGGGCTTGTGCACGGCTCAGCTCATGTTGCTAAAGTGGGTGTTGAGTTGATCTTGCAACACGGTATACGTACCTTGATAATTTGTAAAACCATCCCTTATCAAATATTCCCTACGGCTTTCCTTGTTCCTCCTCGTGTTTAATCCGCATTCCATTAGTTTCCCTATGAAATACGGTTTAACAAGTGTAAGCTCCTCATTATGTCTTCTCCAATGCACGCCGCAGTGTGAATCCTAACAAGAATGTTATGTGGTTCCAAACCTCGATGAATGTATGCACCAACACATCATTAGGCTAGGTGATGATGAGACAATCCCTTAACATTGAATTGAACCTCTCCCAAGCTTCAAATTCTCACCCTCTCTCTTGTTTGAGCAAAATCGACTTCTAATACTATTTGTCTTCCACGATGGAAAGAATCGTATCAAAACTTCTTTGCGAGATCTTCCCAAGTAGTGATAGAATTAGGTAGTTCAGCTTTCAACCACATATTTGCTTCCCCAGCGGTGAACGGGGCATGTGTAAGCCTCACATAGTCGAGATGATACTCTGGCGGGGATGTAGGTGTCACTTATCTCGAAAGTTTTGGAGATGTTATTTGTGGATCTTCATGAGGGGAGACACGTAAATTGCCCATTTGGTGTGCAGCGCACCATATTTTGCTTAGCTCGAACCTCCCTCACAGCTCTGGTCTCTGATCTTGGATGTTACAGTATTTGCATGTGGGATTGCCACTTGGCATGGAGACTAGTGTTTACGCATGCATCTCTTCGGGCACTAAAACTGCCCTCTCACAATCGGTGGATTCTGTTGTTTCTCCAGAGTACTTTTGTCTTGCCAACTCTGACTTTTTCTCTAGAGCTTCACTTCTTTGGCGATGAAATTGTCCTCTCGGCTCTATAATGAATCCACCAACTCCTTGTCTCTTGCCGGCCCGTTGGGAAAAATTCGGTACACACAGAGAAAGGCTAGATCAAGTTGTCAACGGTTATATTGAACTTGTAAACTAACACTAAGAAAATTAATTTACCAATTGCCAGGTCCCAGGCAACGGCACAAGCTTATTCGGACCAAAATACACGCAAGTTCACGTGGTCGTACAAGTAGTAAAGGTAACTTTATTTCAAGCCAAGTATCGTCCCACAGGAGTGAAGTACGGTAGTAATTATCCTAATTGTTAGTGAACGATATCGCTATAAAGGGAGACAACCAAGCAAATAATGTTTGTAATTCAAATGTGTACTTAATAAGAACCTAAGTAAAGATTGTAATTTAAAGTCGAACAATAGCAATGAACAAAATGAGGTTAAGGCAAGCATGCGGAGATGTAATTTATTAATCAAAATCGAGTCAATCTTCTCTTGAGTTGTTAGTCGAATTGTAGCCTATAGATTGAATCTTTAGGCTCTATCAATTAAAATCCCAATGGGACCTACATTACACATTTACGTGATGCAGAACACCATGCTCTATACATAAAATATTCCATAAATGACTAATACGACTTTCGAGATATATCTACATTACGAGCGTAAATCTTCTCTCAATTTTCCCGACTAAGAAAGATCATATCCACCAATTCAAATCTATCGATTAATTTCTTTTTCATAATCAAGAATTGGATTTCCTAAGATATACATTAACATTGTCCAGCAATAATGTAGTAAAAACAAGAATTTATAGAACAGCGGTATAGAGAAGATGAAAAATGAAATGATTAGCAATTACATTCCTTTACAATTATCCTTAACCTGAGCAAGAGGTGAATTAGCCACTCAATTTTGAATTAAACATCTTCAAACAAGTAGAATTCATACAAGCAATTGAAATTAAATAGGAAAAAGGAAGAGAATTAACCTAGAATTTCGTCCTCTCAATACCCTTTACTAACCACGTTCTTGCTCCAAGAAATGTCGGAATGTTTAAAAATAAAACCTAAATTATTGCTATTTATACTGGTGAACCCTTTGAATAACAAGCAACGTGGCACGGAGTGTATCACGAGCCTTTGCCTGCAATGCCACGGTGCCTATCGCGGTTGCTTGGAACTTGGCTCCCGAGGGTAAATGCACCTCGGCATGGCACGCGACATGTATCGCGGAGCATTACCTCGCGTTCCATGGTGCTGCTCAGCTTTTCCCTTCAACGGAACTTGAGATTGGGGTAATCACCTCGGCGTGACATGGAGTTCATCATGGGCACGCCTGCATTGCCCACGAAGTACTTAGCCCTTACTGCCTTTGGAATTTGACATAATTCTTCCTCCAAGGCATAATGACTCTGCGATGGTAGAGTGACACGGAGCCATCGCGGAGCCCTTGGCTGGGCCAATTTCCTTGTCAACTTCCACTTCTTGCTTTGAGTCCATTCCAGCACTTCACCAACTTGTAGATTAGCTTCCAAAAATTCCTTCCTAACTGCAAGCAACACTAATCATGTTGGTTAGTGTAAAATTCACATTACTTCTTGCTTTCGAGTCCATTCCCGCACTTCACCAACTTGTAGATTAGCTTCCAAAAATTCCTTCTAACTGCAAAACAACACTAATCATGTTGGTTAGTGTAAATTCACATTTACATAAGAATCACATGAGAATGCACACATAAAAATAGATAAACAAGTAGAAATGAAGTATTTGAGTATCACTTGGGCATGAAACTCTGCCCAAGATCAATTGGGTTAAAACCCCATAGAATCAACATGTAGATTTTCATAAATTAAAGAGGGATTGGGCATGGGTATGAACAAATTTACCAATTTGTAACCTTACATACTTGAGAGAATCCGATTCTACAACTTCTCTGATTTCCCAAGGAATAATTGAGGAAGAACTTGGAAGAAATTAAACTTGATTATCTCTCTACACTTCTAAGCTTGCATGCATGAATTGGGAATGGCTTATAATGAACTTACACTTCTTAAAACATACTATTCAAAGCTTAAAACAATGTAGTTTAGGCCTTAGGATCATACGAATTATGAAAAAGCTCTTACTAATCTCACAGGGAAAAATAGATTGACAATCCTAACGTGGGATTGGACTAGTCATCATCCTTGGCCACGACTCGTGGCCACAATTCGTCAAGTACATCGAAAAAACATCACCTGGGGCTCACAACAAGGAACATAATGGGTCATTACTAGTTACAACGACTCTAGGCACCTCTCGCTGCCCTTACTGCCCAAATTCTCCTTTCTTAAACCAACCTTGACCATAGCTGACCTAACGAGGTGTGGGGATGACCATGATGACCAATGATCACTCAAAAATTAATATTTCCAACTAAGTGTAACTCCTCACAATGAGTCACATAACAACTCGTGGTCATGCTGACGAGTCACAAGACGACTCGTTTTATGACCTGGTGTAGAAAATCTTATTTTTTCCATTTCAACTCCCAGGTCTGATCTTAGGATTTCTGGGGCATTACATTAAGATTATCAGGAACAATTCTATAAGGAGGAATGGATATTGACAGTGTATTTAAAAAGAGGTCTAGCCCAAAGTCGATCTCCTACTCGGGAGGGACTATGAAAAGATCCTCTGGGAAATCTTCTGGGAATTTTCAAAAAACTCGGACTGACTGAAGAATTGAGGTTTCAAACTTAGAATTTATCACCCAAAATAAGTGATATATTCAACCCTTTGAAATCATCTTTCTAGCCTAAAAGTAAAAGACTAAACAACCTATAGACATTGTGGAACTACCCTTCCATTCTTAGAAGGGTTCACTTGGGAACTAATATTTTATTACACTTGTTCTACAATTGACTGAGTCCTAGTAGGAATATAACCAATCCATACAAAGGATGAAATCAAACTCGGTCATCTCTAACACTATTAAATCAGTTGGGGTGATTTTCTGAAAAACTAAAACTGGGCAATTTCTTTAAACTCTTCTTGCTATGGCCGAGTCACTAGTAGGGGTATAACTGAGAAGAGTTTTGAGAGTCATTCAGATTGACACCAATATTTACTAAAAAATATAGGGTCATGAAGGATAATATAGCCCCTTGATCTAACAACACATAAACATCAATATGAAAGACTCGCAACATACCTGTGACCACATCTAGTGAATTCTCCCGATCCTGGCACGATGAGAGCCCATAAAATAAGTTCTTACTCTTTTTACCACCTACACTAGAAGAGGCAGCCGACTGGGATGGGCGAGCTACTGGAGCTACTAAAGAGGTGGCTTGGGTACTACCACTACCATCTCCCTTCTTGCTGATGGAAATTCTCAAAGTCTATGACCAAGCTTACCACACCCAAAGAAAACATCCTTGCCAATCAAACACTCACTGGGGTGGTTCCTTCCACACTTCTTGCAAACTAAAAAGGTACGACCCCTGGACATGTTTCTTTGGGACCTAGAGCTTGGTTCTCTACCCCGTTGATCCCCTCTGGACCTGGGAGGTGGAACACTAGTTGAAGAAGGTGCTAGAGCGATGATCTCTGCTGGAATTGTGAGCGATTTCTTCCACCTGACTTTTGTTGAGAAAACTCAAAGTTGTCAGTTCTAGCTCCCTTATTCTCCCTTTTTTTCACTTCAACTTCTCTTTATTGATCTACTGAGTGTGGATCATAGGTCGAGAGATATTCATATCCCCTATGAGTATAGTAGTCCGGCACTCCTTAACCATCAAATTTGAGACACCTAAAATTAACTTACTCATTCGAGCCCTTGGTTTAGCAACTATTATTGGAGCATATCTGGACAATTGGGTAAACTTAAGAGCATACTCCTTAATTGATAGGGAGTTTTGGTTCAGGTTAATGAACTCTTCAACATTTACCTCCCTCAACTTGCGAGGAAAGAACCTGTCTAGAAAGGCTCTCACAAATTCATCCCAGTCAACTAGAGCTTCATCCCGGCGACGACTTTCCTTCCATCACATGAACAACAAGTACTACCCCTTTAAATAAGAGGAGGCCAAGTCTACACTTTCTATCCCAATGATACCTATAATCCAAGTGATCTTCCACACCTCATCTATGAAATCTTGTTGATCCTCATTCACCTTCTTATTGTAGAATTCAGATGGATTCATTCTGGTGAAGTCTTGAACCCTAGCAACTGCTGCATTCCTGTTAGGATTTAGAGGTGCAACGACCTGTTGGTTAACCTGAGTGGTAATGGCCTGTGCTAATATTTGGAAGGCATCCTTGATATTTGCATTAGATACTTGATCATTCATAGGCTCTGTAGCCATTGGTCACATATGCTGTTTTCCATTTCTTTCTCCATTATCTCTTCTAGGAGGCATTTTCTGTAAGCTGGTAGAGCACAAGTTAGAAGGGTAAATAGAGTTGGACTTTATTGCATGATACTAAACATGAAAAAAGGGAAGTTTTCCTAAGAACATTTGGCAACCTCTTTCTAATAAGTGTGGCGTACTTAACACCCATGAAAAAGACTCTATTTAATGTAGCTTTTAGACACCCTAGGAAACTTTAAACCTAATGCTCTAATATCAAGTTTGTCATGACCCGAGTGTACACCCTGAAAGTTACACGGTACTTACAACCACAAGTGGCCCCAAGCTAACCAATGGTACTAGAATGAAACTAATCATATACTGAATAACTGAGAGGGAAGATAGAATGATTTATAGTCACATAACTGCATAAGCTAAATTTAAAAGTAAGTGTTTAAATCTGAACACATATATACTAATTGACCAAGTTGAATATCTATCTATCAATGTATGGAAGCCTCTAGGACTGACGAGCTGAAAGGACAGGTCCCCAACTTGCTCTATATACTGAATTTTAAATAGATAAAGAAAAAAAGATAACTAAACTCTAGTCCTCAGATGATGAGGATTCACCACTTGTAATGCTGGACTAGTACTGAAGTGTATCTAACTAGAGAGCTGAGTTTTAGTACCTGAACCTATATCATGAGATGATATAGCATAAGAAGTATGCAATAAATACTTTGAATGTTCTGAATATATAAGATAAGTAAAACATGTGTGAAAAAGAAAAGCATGCTAAGAACTGTAATCTTGATTACTAAGGAACATGTGTGGGAAAAACATAAGCTGATGCACTATGACCCAAAAGTAAAACATACATATAGAGCTGAACATGTTTGTAAGTCATAATGTATTCTTTTTCTCGACCAATTTGAATTCCATTTCATTTTTTATTTTAAGTTTATATACTAAAACTATCATCCATGTACAAATACTACTAAAATTATATATCTGAAGGAGATTCTCACAACCTACATATTCCATGTGAGCAACATGGAACCCAACCTCTAACCCTGGTTGGGAGGCTGATGAGAGGCCAAAAGTATGTATTTTTAGTCTCTAGTTTCCTGAAATTTTTTTACTTTTGTAATCTCTTTGAGTATCATTTATATGGATTATGGTTTTATTCTTATGTTGTGACTTTGTAGGTGCTTAATTGGTGAATGTGGTGAAAATCAACTCGAGAAGAGCTATAAAGGAAGGTTCGGAGCTTTGGAGTAACTTTTGAAGTTGTTTCCCGACAAAATCAAGGTGGTGCATTTGGTTGGCATAGTGCACTAGAGTCCAAACCTCAAGAAAATACAAGTCCAGAAGCTGGTGCACTGGTTGGCGCAGGGTGCCAGGCCACAAACTTCAGCGAAATAAGATCCTGTAGGTTGGCGAGATAGCTGGTGCGGAACGCCCGGTGTAGGTCCAACAGAATTTTTTCTATCACATTGGTGAGATGGCTAGCGCAACGCACTAGAGCTGGAACTTCAGAAAAATCATAAGTCAATAGGTTGGTGCAATAGCTGGCACAACGCGCCAGGGCCATTCCGGAGCCATATTTTTGGAACTTTTATTCTGAAATTAAGTAGGGGTAAGGGGGTCTTTTCCATTTATTATATATATGAATCCTTAAATGTTTTAGAAGGACTTATCCACTACTAGTGTTGGATGAAATTGGAGTGGAGACAAAGGGCACGACGAGTTTCTCGTTTGAGTTACTTCTTCTCCTAACTTTTGGTCATTTTTCTCTTGTAAACTCATGAATTCCCTTAAATCTTTTGGGATTCATGAGTAGCAAAAAACTTCAGTTACATGCTTTTAGAATGAATATGAAGGTTGAATGTTGATTATTGCTTGTGTTATTAAAGTTTTCTGTTATGGAGTTATTTATTTTTTCTTGCTTTGAATTGTTTGATTATTTGATCAAATAATTAAGCACTATCAACGACTCGTTAATTTATCTTGAGAAAGGTAATTATGAGGGAAATAAGAAGGAATAAGGCTTTTTTTTAACCTTATAAGGACAGGGAAATGATTCGCTAATGTGGATAGGAATATACCCATTAGCTTTGCTTAGTTGATATAGATGAATTCTTAAATGCACTTCACTATCTTCCTATCAGAATAGGAATATAGGCATAGAAGTAGTCAATAGTATTAGAGTTATAAGAAAATATGCTCAAATAAGTGATATCAACTTGCAACTAGTAACTCACAAAAGCAAATAAGTATAACGATTTGATACTTTAACTAGATTGTAGAAAGTGCCAAGACCCTGAATCTTTTATATCATCTGAGAACCAACCAACCATTTATGCATTATCTTAAGTCATTAATTTTTTTAGTTAGTAGTATAAATGATCCACCAAGAATCATTTCTTTGTTTTTGAATTTTTTGAATGAGAGTTTGAATTGGACGAGCAATCTAACAAGTCCCCGTGGGAATATTATCTGGACTTTACCATCCTATATTACTTGACAACCGCGTACTCTTGCATGTGCATTTGGATGCATCAAGTTTTTTGTGTTGTTGCCAGTCACTTGTGATGAGTTGGTAATTTATCAACTCATCTGGATATTAAGCATGAGTAATTTCTTCATTTTAGTGCAATTTAGAAGAAATTTATGCCTTTTTCTTCTCTTATCTGCAGACATTTCCTTGGAATAAAAATGATGGAGGAATTGAACTTGAGTAATCTACCGGAGGAAAAAAAGGTGACATGTGTGCCACAAGTCAATACCTGCGTCTAGAAGGTGCCACACAGGAGGAGTTGGAAGTTTACTGGAAATAGACTAGTGTGCCACAAGCTGGTATCTGCAGATCGCAAGTTCCACATAGAAGGAAGTGAAAGAACGCTGCCATGGACCTGTTGACATACCTGCTAACTGCAAGTCCACACCTGCGAACGCAAGCGCCAAAGAAAGTGGGCCATGTCTCCTCTAAAGAGCAAGATTGTCCTAGAAGGAAGCCTGTATTGAGAAGCTTCCAAGCGCATTTTGGAGATCTGTGCAAGAAATATATGTATATTTTTAACTCATTTGTACATATAACATTAAAGAGTAGAGATAGTGATAGAGAGAGTATAATTTTATGCTTTCTTCTTTTTCAGAAACTCCTTCATGAACTTAGCATACCCGAATCTTGAAACAAAGAATCCACCAACGGAATATTCACGAACAATTTGCTAAAAAAATTTATGAACTTCTTGAACTGATTGTCCTCTTGCTTTATCAATATCTGTTAGGGATAAGGAGGTGGATATTCAGGCATCGGGGCTTTAGCAATTTGATCCGCCTTTCTTTCCTCATCATCTATCACCACACGTGACGGAATGTATACCTCTCCATCCTCTACCATTTTTTCATCATCAAG
>JACEIK010006993.1:63414-81864 GCA_018107945.1 Datura stramonium
CTATCTTCTTTTTACCAAAAACCTCATTAGGCTTATCACTTGCATTCTAAAGTATTCTCCCACTTCTAGTGACAATTGCCATACAATGGCCATCATTCTTCAAATTTTGAAGAGTGTCATTAGGAAGTGTACTTTTCGTCCAAGGATTCATTTGAGCGAACAGATGGTTCATTTGGGCCTCAAGATGCTTAATCAATGCCGAGTGGGAACTCACGATTTGAGGAAGGATGGATACCTCACCCTTCAACTTTTTGATCTCTTTGTTGGTAGATTCAAATTTTTAAATACACGGGCCAACATTTGCCCAATTTTTGAGCTAGCGAGATTAAAAATACATGTTTGTATTGGAGCCACATCAGCCTTAGGAGGAGGGATGTATGAATTTCAGCTACAGTGGTTGTCTCGATCACCTTCTTTTCAACGATCATAGTCTCTTCATTGGCCTTTACTATCGCTCCATTGACCTTCTCGATCTCTTCAACCTTAATTCCTTTACTTAGGACGCCAAGCGCCTTGGTTGGCACCTTCATACATCGGGCGAGAACCTGCCCCTTAGTTTTACATGTATTGACACTCTTCATCGAACATAGCGTATGGAGATTCACCCTCACAAGAGTTGATTCCTTGAGTTACAATAGTATTCACATTCTTGGCTCCGGAGCCCATCATGTGCTTATCTAACAACTCCATTTGAGTCATCATCTTTGCCAAAGTCTCATGCCTTTCTTTCTCCATTCTCGTTATCTCATTTGTCATTAGATTGGAGGTAACACTTGGGGACACCTCAGTCTCCCTTGTTTGCCAATCTCAATTTTTTTGGTCATTCTATCGAAGAGGGCCTTTCCAAATCAAAAAGTTTGATCCATGATTGAACCACCGGCTAGATTGTTTACTATGGGCTTGTTAATGGGGTCAAGTGATTGGTAGAAGCTTTGCAAGATCACTTTATTCTGTAACCCATGATTAGGACACATGACCACCTTATTCTTGAATTTCAACCACACCTCATGTAATGGTTCTACCAGAAGTTGTTGGAAGTTTATGATTTCATCACACAATTGCAATAATATAGAGGATGGATAGAACCGATCAAGGAAAGCCTCAGTTAGCTCATTCCATGATGTAATAGACCCTAGAGGTAGCTTCTCCAACAAAGTTGTAGCATCTCACGTGAGAGAGAATGGGAACAACCTTAGCCGAATAGACTCTTGCCTAATGTTTGTGATATAGAATGGCTGGTAGATTTCAAAAAAATTCCTTATGTGCTAGTTGGCATCTTCACCATCAAGTCCACCAAACAATCCTTTCATTTGGATAAGGTGTACCATGATGCTAGTAACATCAAACACTGCATTCCCTACCATTGTAAGTAGGCAAATTGCACTAGCCACATCATGAGCTACCGACTTATTTTCAATATCCATGAATCCGTCAACACTACAGTTATCACTAGAATGGCTCATCCTTTATCCTGTTCAGCCAACAGGAACAAAAAAGCAACATAAAAGAAAAAAAAGATGCAAAAAAATGTGAATAAACAAAAAAATAGATGGCAATCAATTTATAATCCCTGACAATGGTGCCATTTTTCATAATGTCAAAAACAGCTCGCCGATTAAGGAGATGGCTATTGTCTCTTACAAAACAAGTATCCAACAAGAATCCGGGTCAATTTCACATAGGGATTGGATGCTAGATTTACTAAATGGTACCTATTAAAATTCACAAAAACATGCGTCATGTCTAAATATAAAGGAAAATTTTACCGCATGGGGTTGAATTACTATCAAATGAAAATGTAAAATTAAAGCAGGGGAACACGATTGTTGCTACAAAATTTATAGAGACTAGGGGTGTGAATTTTATGGGGCTATGTCTTGATAGGTATTGACTAAGAGCTTTTGAATTAATTAGTGCATGGATATCTTTGATTTTGGCTACATAGTAAGTTTCTCAAACACAAAAGTTTGTATATTTTAGGTTTTCTCAAACACCACAACCAAACATTGCTTGAGTAGGCATAGACTATTTCTAGCTCTAGCCCTTAAATGGATATTTAATTGGGTATAGATTATTTATAGGTCTAACACATAAATCAAAAGCTCCATATCCTCACTATTAAAGTCTTACCCAACTTCACTTCTCTTTCTCAAGCAAAAGCATAGTTAGAGAACTAAGTTAATGTTTGCAACTGTTAACTTTCAAACTAAAACTCTAACAAATCAATAGATCCATGCACTATAATTAATTCTAAGATCAATTAATCAATACCCAATAAATTCTACACACGCTTCCTTAACACACACCCCTAGAAGCGAAATTAGTTGCTCATAATTATGGAAAGAGAAATTATACCAAAGGAGAATTCCTTAAAACCATTCATATTAAGCAATTAAATTCACTTCCATATTTGTATATGCAACAATGGTGTTTTTCTCACAAGACAGATAAGAAGAAAGCATAAAATTATACTCATTCTATCACTATCACTACTCTTAAATGTTGAATGTACAAATGGGGTGAAATCTACATATATTCCTTGAATAGATCTCCAAAATGCCTTTGTTCAAGTATGCACTTTCCTTCTAGGACAATTTTTCCCTTCAGAGGAGACGCAAACCACTTGCTTTGGCACCTGTGTTTGGCAGGTGTGGTATTGCGCCACACAGGCATGTCAACAAGTCCATGGTAGTGTTCTTTCACTTTGTTCGATATGGAACTTGCAACCCGTAGATACAAACTTGTGGAACACATGTCTATTTCTAGAAAACTTCCAACTCCTCCTGCATAGCACCTACTAGATGCAGGTACTGACTTGTGGCACGGATGTGACCTGGTTTTTCTCTAACAGATTGCTTCATGTTCCATTCCTCCATCATTTTTATTCCAAGGAAATGCCCGCACGTAAGAGAAGAAAAAGGCATAAAATCCTTATAAATTGCATTACAATGAAGAATTAACTCATGATTAAGAGCTAGATGAGTTGGTAAATTACCAACTCATCAACTTGGCAAAGATTGTTTTTCTAGTTTCAATATTTATTTTGTTGTTCAGTTTTAATTTGTTTTCTTTGTTTTTGTGCACCTTATGTCATAAGTTAGTGTATGGCAAATACTCAGAGGCCATCCTTTGATACCTCTTTATCCTGAAATTGTAAGAACACTTCAAGAGAGGAGACAAATGGCAGAAGAAATTCAAATCCTAACTTTGTTAAGAACAGGGAAGCGAGGCTGGATCATTAGGTAACATCAGAGTGGATTCTTGTTGTAAACATTGCTAGTCCTAACCTGGAGAATGCATCAAAGGCTATTATGAAGCTTTAGATAACCGAAAAATTTAAGCTGAAAGAAGGTACAGTGCTACTGGTGCAAAATACGTGCCAATATTAGGGTAAACGACATGAAGACCCACATAAGCCCTTTGTCACATGTGTTAAGCAGAGCAAAAATTTTCACTATCAAAATGTATTAGACAAATATGTGAAGGTGATGCACTTTCCATACTCACTGATTAGGGAAGCAAAAGAGTGGCTACAGAATAAGACCGCATGATCTATTATCTCTTGGCAGATTTTGCCAAATAGATTACTCAATAGATTTTTCTCTTTTAGAAGAATAAAAGAGTTTAGAGGGAAGATCTCAGGGTGTGTTCAGAAGTATAGAAAGTCATTGGCTCAGGCTTGAGAGAGATATAAAGGCTATTTGAGGGATTGTCTACATCATATGTAGCATAAGGAAATTATTGGCCATAACTTATTGAAGGACTGAGGCATGAGTCCAAGATATTGTTAGATGCTATAGGTTAAGGAAATTTTTTTTCCAAGAGCCATGATGAAATTGAGGAAATTATTAAATTTAATGTCTGCAGGTAGTCAAGACTATTAGGAGCCGATAAGAGCATTCACCACTAAAAAGGGAACAGACATGTTAGAGGTTATGGTGTGACAACCATTTGGTCAGACATTGCTCAACTTGTGGGCGCAATACATAAGTTGGTAGTTGTACCATAGGTTCAACAAGTTAAGTAGGTTCAAATATGTCATGACTCGAGTTTGGACCTCAGACCATGACACGGGACCTAGAATGATGAATGGCTCCCAGCTAACCCATGACACATACATAGCATGATTAAGAGCACGTAACTAAGTGGAAGTAAACATAAATCATAACATGAGAAAAATTCTAGAATCTCATAAAGCATAAATGGGCTACAAGCCAACATCACTGAACATCTATACATTATGTCTGAAAGGCCTCTAGTAATAGATGAGCTGATGGGAAAACACCCCAACTAGCTCTATCAATACCTAAAAGATGAAAGAAATAAAAAAAGAAGAACTTGTAACAAAATTGATGTCCTCAAATCATGAGGACTCACCCAAGTAGTTGTTGAACTGGACTGAAGTGGGAGTAAAGCTAACATCAGGGCTGGGGCTGATCGTCATAACCCATATCATGAGTCGATATAGCATAGAAGTATGCAGATAGTACTTTGAATATATTGAGGATGTAAGTTAAGTAAAACATGAGAGTAAGTACAACATGCTATAGTCATAGTCGTAAGATAGTCATAAACATGAGATATTCATCATAAACTAAAACATAATGACCCAAGGTTTTTAAAGTAAATCATATGGTTTAACATGTTTGATATTATATGTGAATGCTCATAAACTATTCAATGGGTCAAGCATACTTTAAAACATGATATTATAAATCCTAAACATGAACATCGTAAAACATGAGGAACAATTGGAGACTTATCATAATCGACATCGTCATGCATGAGCTTATGATGCCCAACTATCTCGCACATGTTGACAGAGCCTTCCTAAGCCTTGCAAGGGCAAAGAACGATAATGGCGTGATATCACTCATGAGCCCCATCGGGTTGGGGGAACACTCGCTTGCGAGGATCAAAGCATTAATATATACCTATAGTGGCACGTAATTCTAAGACCTGGGTGTGCTAAACTCCGTCCTACTAGATGCTAGATACTATTCCCAAAACATATATATTTATCATAGTTAGAATTATGAAACATACTTGGTTTTACATGGCCTAGCTGAAAATCATAGTCATACTCGTCATACGTGAACTAGCCATGAAAATAATGCTGCTGATTCTGCTATAACACATAAGCTTGAGATTCATGAAATCATACATAATTGAGTAATACCATCATAACTTGAGAATCCTAGTTTCATGAGAGATACTTGTAGAAAAACATGCATGTATAATCAGAAAACATGGATTGAATGATAAGAGAATTGTATTCATAGAAGATCATGAGAGTTTTCATCATAATAGGGTCTAACCCTAGAACATAAAGTAATAGTTGGAGACTTTAATTCATGAGATTGAGATGAAATTTGGCATGAGGGTGGAAGAAATTCCCCATTTATCACCCTATATACCTGGGCTTGATGATTCCGTAACTTGATTTAAAGACCCAAGAGAAATAGAAAAAAAGGTGATGAAGAACCCTAACCTTTCTTGAGAGAGAAATCCTACCTATGATCTTTCAAGAGGAATGAGTTCTTAGGATTAGATTAACCCTTTAATTAGACCTTTACAAAGCCTAAAACAACGTCACTTAGGAGTTAAAAGTAGAGGATTTTACCAAAATACCCTTCGATACAAAACTTAAAAATAAATCTGGCAGAACCAGCGACCATCACCACGGACCGTTGATTCATACAATGGTTCATTGTTCCCCCTGAATTAGTTCTTTTTCTACTCTAAATCATCCTCTGAATATGCTCTAATGACTAGAAACAATAGATGGTATAATTTAACAATGGGTCATACAATCCATTCCTTGGTTCTGGGTGAATTATGACATTTTTCAGAAGTTTGATACAACAAGACAAACCAATAGGTCATGGGTTCATAGGATGACCGTTCCTTGCATTCACCCAATGCCCTAGTGCCATTTTCCCATTGGTTTCTACTGAAAAGTCTCGGATATGATCTTACGGACTTTTCGGGGTATCACATCATCTCCCCCTTAGGAACATTCATCCTTGAATATAGGCTAACTAAGTTGAAAGGATATGGAAGGAACTGCAATCCCAAAACTGAATAGCTATATTAAAAACTGACGGAGTGACTGACTCTGGACTAAATTACATTATTGAAATGAATTCATGAAACATACATGCATGCTAAGGCATGAAAGAAATTTAGAGACACAAACTAGACATGAAACTGAATAGAGTACTAAGAAGGAAGTTTGTACCTTATGCAAGAACTGAGTTGGAAGGGAAAATACTATAATACCCCGAAAGTTCCTAAGACTCGATAATAGAAATGGAAATGAGTTCAGTAGAAAGATCTGTGATTTTTCCTCAGAATGACTTGTGGTACGAGTCATGGTGAGAAGCAATGGATCATAGGAGGAGTCGTAGAGAGATGCTGAAGTTGGGATCTCATACCATAGGTCACACCACGATTCATGGTGCGCGAGTATAACTCGTAGTCAAGAGTCATAGTGAGGCACAAGGACTGTCAGGACTAGAAAGGATGGATTGTGGTACTACTCATTGTGGGAAACAACAAATCATGATGATGGTCATGGTATGAAGTTTCTATGTATGGATAGGTTGTCACGAGTGGTGTTATGACCCTTGGTACACGACCATGAGTCACGGTATGTAACCCATGGAAAAATCCAGAGAAGGTAAGAATTGAGGCTCACTGACCACAATAGGTGTTAGGAATCGTGATGACATGTAATGACTTGTAGTAGGCGTCCATGATGTGATCTTAAAGAACCAATCTTACAACTAGTGGTGACCACGGGAGATGACCATGAGTCGTCACTTCATGATACGACTCCTGGTGAGAGTCATAATGACTGGCAGTGTTGATTTTCCATAATTTTCATTAAGGATATTTTTATAAATTCTAAACTCCTAGGTCCTAAACTACATTGTTTTAAGCCTTTAAAGGAGTGTATTAGGGGAGTTTAACCTATCCTAATTTATTCAACTCCCGTGCATGCTAGCTAAGAGGGTTCTATTGAAGATCAAGTCTACAAATCCTCCAATTCTCCCCCAAAGCTCTTTTTCTTTCAAAGTCAAGTTAAGAATCAATTTACCCAGGTATGTAGGGCCATGAATGAGAGTTTTATTTTCCCGTTATGCCCAAATTTCTTTTCAACTTCATGAATTCAAGTGTATGATCCTATGGGGTTTTATCCCAATTTTATGAAATTTCCTATGATTTATTTATGGATAAATTCCTTTCATGTTTCAAATCATATTTTAAGATCTATGGGCAGATTGTATACTCATTTTTGATTGTTAATTTATGATTTCAAATTTTAGAAAACTATTCCCAATCATGGAAGTTTCATAAAAAGTCAAGTTTATGATTCTATTATGATGTTGATTCTCCTAAGCCTAAATTTATGATTTATGATTTATGATATGATTTTCTACAAGTACTCTTCATGAACTTATGAATCTCAAATATGGTGATTTTCTCAAGCATGTATTTTCGTCATGATTTATGAGTTTATGATTTTGGCTGACTGACATGCCCTTATTTCATGGTTAATCATGTATATCATGTTTGATCAAATATGTTATGATTTAACTATCCATTAACATCATGTATGATTTCATGATTATTATATGAGCCTTCATGTGCATGTGTTTAGGAGCCGTGTCTAACACCGAGTAGGCCTGTCGTTCAGATAAACTCTGTGCTCTCAAAACTACATGCCAATATAGGATTATATATATGGACTCTAGGCAGGTCCCTACTACTGATATCACGCCATTCACGTCCCTTGCATGGCAAGCCTGGGACGACTCTACCCACTTGAGCGAGATAGTTGAGGTATCATGTAAGCTCTATCATGATATTGTCGGTTAAGACGAGTCCTCCCATTTTCCTTATGTTTTATGCATTGTCATGTTTACAATACTTTGGCTCAAGTTAGGTTTTACAAGGTTTCTCTTACGATTATGATTATGACTAGTTTATGAATGGTTTTGAAAACCTTGAGCCCTTATGTTTATGTTATGATTATAACTTTATGTTTTGAAATTGTCCTACTCTTATGAACTCTTACGTATTTTATTAGTCCGTTTTACTTACCTTGCATACTCAGTACATTCAAAGTTCTGACTGCATACTCTGCTATATCATTTCATGATATAGGTTTGAGAGTTAAGCTGCGCATTAGTCCTGCTTTTGTACCAATTCAGTTTAGCTAGTGTTGGTGAGTTCTCATCTTCCAAGGACATTAAGCTTAGATTGTTATTTTGTTATTTCAGTTATAGAATCTATCGAGCTAGTTAGGGATGCTGTCCCATCATCTCATCAGTTATGTTAGAGGCTTTTCAGACAATATCTAGAAATTTAGCTTGTTAGTGTTGACTTAGTTTATGGTTATTATGTATGTAGACTTTCGCCTATTCATTTTCAGTTTTATAAGTTTTTGCTAGTTTATTATCCTTATCTACCATGTTCATGCCATGGGTCAACTTGGAGCCATTCATAATTCTAGGTTTTATGTCTCAATCGGGGGTCCATGCTCGTGTCTTGACAAACATGGTATCAGAGAAAAGGTTCAGTGTGTCCTATGGTGTCTAAAAGCCTCATTAAGTAGTCTTTTCCATGGATGTGAAGCACGCCACACTTATGGGGGAGAGGCTACAAGATGTTTTACGAAATTTCCCTTCTCCCATGATTTATATCGTGCGATGAAGTATCTCCCTATCCTTCTAACTCGTATTATATGCATTTGTAGAATCATGCCTCCACGCTGTATAGATAGAAGAAGGAATGGGAATGGAAATGGCCATGAAGATGGCGATAGAAATGAGCATCAGCAAGCCCCGCAACACTAGCAAGTCCTTTACCCGAGCAGGTCTCTCATACCAAGTTTATGGTAGCTTTTTAGTTTTTGGCTCAGGACTTTGCCGCTTAGATCAATCAGCAGGCAGTGGCTCATGTTCCCAGAATGGCAATGCAACAACGACTTGAGTTAAGGATTTCCTCAGGATGAATCCCCTTGAGTTTCTTTGGNATATATGCTAGAAAAAGGCCCGAAAAAGGGTGGCTCATGTTCCCAGAATGGCAATGCAACAACGACTTGAGTTAAGGATTTCCTCAGGATGAATCCCCTTGAGTTTCTTTGGTCAAGAGTGGATGAGGATCCACATGAGTTTATGAAAGAGATTCAGAAGATCACCCAAATTATAGGGGTGAAGAGAGAAGAAAGTGCAGACTTAGCCTCCTATCCACTAAAGAGGGTTGCTTATATTTGGTACTGTTAGTGGAGGGACGATAAAGCATTGGGCGTAGTTCCCGTGAGCTGGGAGGAGTTCATGATAGCCTTCTTAGATAGATTCTTACCTAGGGGGTTGTGCGAGGAAAAGGCGGCAGAGTTTGTCAACTTGAGGCAAAATGATATGAATGCCCTAGAGTATGCCTTGGAGTTCACTTGGCTGTCCAATTATGCACTGGAGATGGTTGTAGATCAGAGAGCCCGTATGAACAGGTTTGTGTATTGGGTGTCAGACTCATTGGTCAAGGAGTGTAGGACCATGATGTGAAACAATGATCTTAATTTCTCCCAATTTGTGATATACGACCAATAGATTGAGGCGGATCAGATGAGGGAAAAGGAGAGAGAGTCTAAGAAGTCCAGGACAAGTAGCTTTGGGTTCTCTCATTAGAGGTACAGTGGCGGACATCGTCAGCAGTTCCACTAGGGTAATCAACCAGTGTCCCATCAAGACCTCAAGGTGGTAAGAGGAGTAGGGCATCAGGTTCAAGGGGACAGAGGGACACACGATAGAGCGCACCTTTCTAGTTTGTAGAAAATATGGTAAGAACCACATAGGAGAGTGCCTAATCGGATCATATATTTACTTCGGGTGTGGGAAACCCGGGCACATGTGCAGGGAGTGTCCCTTAGCTAGACAGGGTGATAGTAGAGTCGTTCCCAGACTACCGGTTTAGTAGCAGCTCTAGTAGAACGTCATTCTCAATAGGGTGCATCAACTAGTGCAGGTGGTGGGCAGCGTCAGAGTAGGTTTTATGCCCTCTCATCACGTCAGGTGCATGAGGTCTCTCCAGATATAGTCACTGGTATGTTGGGAGTATTTCATATTGATGTGTACGCATTGTTAGATCTAGGAGCTACTTTATCTTTTGTGACTCCTTATGTTGCCAGTAGTTTTAGAGTTAGTCCCAAAATCCTATATGAATCTTTCTCAGTCTCTACTCTAGTTGATGACTCAGTTATAGCTCGGCGGGTATACAAAAATTGCCCTATCACAGTCCTTCAGAAATTCACCTCAGCCGATCTAGTAGAGTTAGATTTGACTGATTTTGATGTTATCTTTGGTATGGATTGATTGCATGCATGTTATTCCTCAGTGAATTGTAGAACCCGTGTAGTAGAGTTATGATTTCAGGGTGAAGCCTGTCCTAGAAGGGTTGTTCAGTTGTGCCTATAGGTCAGCTTTGTTCCTATCTTAAGGACAAAAAGATGATTTCCATGGGTTATGTTTACCATAGTTCAGGTTAAGGATGCCACTTCCGAGACCCCGACTCTCCATTCAGTTCCTACAGTGTGTGAGTATCCGGAGGTTTTCCCAGGTGATGTACCAGGAGTCCCTCTCGAGCGGGAGATTGACTTTGGTATTGACCTTCTTCCCGATACACAACCTACATCTATTCCTCCATACATAATGGCTCCAGCTGAGCTGAAAGACTTGAAGGAGGAGTTGAAGGATCTTCTAGGTAAAGGATTTATCAGACCTAGCAAGTATTCATGGGGTGCACTAGTTCTCTTTGTTCGAAAAAGGATGGTTCTCTTCATATGTGCATTGACTATCGACAGTTGATTAAGGTCACCATAAGAACAATTATTCCCTCCCCAGAACTAATGACTTGTTTGACCAACTTCAGAGTGCAAAGTTCTTTACAAAGATAAACCTCCGATCCGTGTGTCATCAACTCGAAGTTGGGGAGAGTGACATCCCGAAGATCGCTTTCAGGACTTGTTATGGTAAATATGAGTTTGTAGTTATGTCTTTTGGCCTAATGAATGCTCCAAGAGCTTTTATGGATTTGATGAACAGGGTGTTCAAGCCATATTTTGATAGGTTCGTAATTATCATAATAGATGATATTTTCATTTGAGGATTGTGCTACAAACTCAAAAGGATCAGCAATTGTTTGCTAAATTTAGCAAGTCTGAGTTTTGGTTGGACTTAGTAGCATTTATGGGCCACGTGGTGCCAGGTGACAGTGTGCAAGTGGACTCTCAAAAGATAGGGTCTATAAAGAATTGGCCTAGCCTAGTTAGTCCTTCAGATATCATGAATTTCTTTAGTTCATCTAGCTAATATAGGAGGTTTGTGGAAGGATTTTCATCCATTGTAGCACCATTGACTAAGCTGACCCAGAGAAAGTTAAATTTCAATGGTCGGATGCCTGTGAGAAGAGCTTTGAGGAGTTAAAGACTCAACTCACTTCACCTCTAGTGCTGACCCTACCTGAAGGTACAGATGGATTCATTGTGTATTTTGATGCCTATAGGGTTGGTCTTGGGTGTGTGTTGATGTATCATGGTAAGGTTATTGCATATGCCTTTAGACAACTTAATACTCATGAGAGGAATTACCTGACGCATGACCTAGAATTGCCTGCGGTGGTATTCCCCTTGAAGATTTGGAGGCACTATTTGTATGGGGTCCATGTCGATATGCTTACGGACCACAAGAGGCTACATTATATGTTCACCTAGAAGAATTTGATTTTGCGACGAAGGAGATGGTTAGAGCTACTCAAGAACTATGACATGAGTGTCCTTTATCATCTAGGCAAGGCCAATGTAGTGGCGGATGCCATTACTAGGCTGTCCATGGAGAGTGTTTCTCATGTGAAAGATGGAAAGAGCGAGTTGGTGAACGAGGTGCATTGACTTTCACGACTATGAGTTTTCCTTGTTGATTTGATGGATTGTGGTGTCATTTTTCAGAATGGTTTAGAATCTTCTTTGGTGATTGCGGTCAAGGTTAGGCATGATGAGGATCCTATTTTGGTAAAGTTGAAGGAAGTGGTTCAGAATCAGAAGGTAGAGTTATTCTGCCAAGGCGAGATGGTGTACTTAGATATTAGGGTCGTTTATATGTTTCAGATGTCAAGGACTTGAGAGAGTGGATATTGCATGATGCTCACGGCTCGTGGTATTCTATCCACCCAGGTGCCACTAAGATGTCCTGTGACCTACAAGAAGTCTATTGATGGAATGACATGCAGAAGGACATAGTGGAGTTTATGGATAAATGTTTGAATTATCCGCAAGTGAAAGTGGAGCATCAAAGACCAAGAGGTATGCTACAAGACATCAGTATCCCTACTTGGAAGTGGGAGGAAATCAATATGAATTTGATCACAGGGTTACCTTGCACATGTCAATAGTATGACTCTATTTGGGTGGTTTTAGACAGGTTGACTAAAACATCCCATTTTCTATCGATAAGAACTACCGACTCAGTGGAGGATTATGCTAAATTGTAAATTCAGAAGTTAGTTCGGTTGCATAGAGTTCCCTTATCCATCATTACAGATAGAGGGACTCAGTTCACCTCACAGTTTTGGAGATCGTTTCAGAAAGGACTTGGTAGTCAGGTCAAGCTTAGGACAACTTTTCACCCACAGATGGATGGTCAAGCTGAGTGGACCATTAAGACTCTTGAGTATATGTTGAGAGCATGTGTGATTGACTTGAAAGGTAGTTTGGATGATCGTTTAACTCCTATCGAGTTTTCTTACAAAAATAACTTCCACTCCAGCATTCAGATGACTCTATTAAAGGATCTTTATGGGCGGAGATGTAGATCACCTATTGGTTGGTTTGAGGTAGGTTAGGCTACATTGATAGGGCCAAATTGAATTCATGAGGCTATGGAGAAAGTTCAGCTTATAAAGGAAAGACTGAAAACAACCCAGAGTCGTCAAAAGTCCTATGCTGGTATGAGGAGGAGAGAACTGGAGTTTGAAGTTGATGATTGGGTGTTTCTAAAGGTGTCCCCCATGAAGGGAGTTATGATATTCGGGAAGAAAAGAAAGATTAGTCCCCAATATGTTGGTCCCTACAGGATTGTGAGACGTGTTGGCAAGATGGCCTATGAGTTGGAGCTACCAGTGGAGTTGGCTTCGGTTCATCCAACGTATCAGGGACTATGATTTTGGATGACTTTGACAACTTTGCCAATGTATCGCAGAATCATAACTCCCTTCATAGGAGACACCTTCAGAAATACCCAATCATCAACCTCAAACTCAATATCTCTCCTCCTAACATCCACATATGATTTCTGACGACTTTGAGACATTTTCCGCCTTTCTCTAATGTAGCTAAGAAGAGGAAGGAGGAAAAGTGTGGGGTTGATAACACACTTGTACAAAAATGAAGGAAAACATGTTGTTAGCTAGGCCTAAAGGCCTCAGGAAGTATTTCTCACCCTTTTTGAATTTTAATTTGATGCTTTGGGGACATAGCATATTTGAAATGTTGGGTGAGGGAAATTTCAAAATTTTGTGCATAATTATTTTGGGTGGAATTAGTGCTTTGTAAGGAATTATTGAATCAAAAAGTTTAGTTGAGCATGATTCACCCACCAGTTAGTTTTTCTTTTAAGTTCTTTTCCAACGGGGGGCACTTTGAACTGATGAATAAATTTTTTCTTTTTTTGGACATAGCTGTTTTAGTCATAGTGAGGGACTTTTTCCCAAATATGGATGGATGACGACCGTCATGAGGGAAAACTATCCAATAGGTTTTTATTGTTGAACCCGTAGCTGATTGATGGCTTGATGTTCTTGTTATGTGCTATAGATGATTGTGAGATGCAAGTGTTGTAAATATGGAAGCATGTGAGCAGCTGTATAATTTTTTTTGAGACACCTAGGCTCTTAAATGTGACTCGATGTGCTTAATGTTGAATTTTGCATTCTTGTGATTAGCTAAGTTAAGAGTCTGCTGAATTTGTCTTTAATTGAGCATGTGCTGTGAGTGTAAGATTTTTGAATATTCCATGCTATTGTGTAGTGTCTAGAACTTTCATGCTGTGTTTACAAAGCGAAATGAGGGATGTAGATTGTAAGAGATGATTTAGGCATTTATTTGAATGAGCCTAACTGTTATCCCTTACTTTACCTACCTTGAATGTCTGATCCTAGTCAACCTTGTTGAGCTTTTAGCCTATTCTTTTCTAACTACAAAGTGAGCTTAATCCTTTCTTTTCATTAGCCTTGAATTTGATCCAAAACTCCTAAGCGCTTATGTGAAAATACAAAAGAAGTTAAGGAGTGAGAAGGTAAGAAGGAAAATAGTAGTTGTGGGAGTTTAAGAGAAGACTTGAGGTGCACTTGTTTAAAAATTAATAAGATTTTGTAGGGAGTAAAATAATAAAAAGAAGGAAAAAGAAAATCAAAGACAATTTCTCAAGTACTCCGTACTAACATCTTAAGTGTGCCTAATGAGATGGGGAAACAAAAGAAGAAAATTGGAGTTGAAAAGTATAAAGGTGAAGTAGGAGGATGGAAATTCCCAATGAGAGGGTGATGTATTAAAAGCGCTTAAGGACAATAGTCACTATTACTGGCCATAATAGTACCTACCGGCCCCTTAGCTTACATTACAACCCACTAAGTCCTACTTGATCTTATTCTCAAATATTCCTAAATTAGTGGAGTAAAATACTAAAGACAAGCTTATGGGTCAATACATGTCGCATGTTAATTCTTTTTGAGAGTGAGAGTATTTTTTATTCATATACCCATGCATGTTATAATTTGAAAACATATGAGAGAAAATGGGTAACTCTATTGTTGTGAGTGCACATGTTTGATGAAGGATAATATTCATGTCGGATTTCTTGATCGATTGATTAGCATGAGGTTGTTGAGATTGAGAGTCGATTCTGGAGGCTAGGAAGTCTTTATTATTTATATTTGATTTTAAGGGTTAAATCTTGCAAACTCAATTTTGAACTTGCCATCTAAAACAATCGGTGTGGGCATAGCTTGACTTGTCTTGCTTCAATTAGGTATATTTGAGTCTTCATGTGCATGAGAGGTAATAGAGTTGTTCGAGGACGAACAAAGCTTTATGTGTAGGGTAGTGATCTTGGGCATAATTATGTGCCCAACTGCTATTTTATAACTTAGTTTAGCCGTTTTTGGGAAATTAAGTGAGTATATTCTCATGCGAATTTGTACAATTTCGTGCATAAACTAATCAATGCGATTAGCTCTTCGTTTTGTAGGTAAAAGATGCTACGAGGGGTTAAAATTGATGATGTATGAACAAGACGAAGTGTTGGAATGTGTTGGAGGAACATTGCATGAAATGTGCATGAAAATATCAATATCGCACTGCGCAGTATGCCACGCTGGCAGACCTGCCCGTTAGGCGTCATGCCACGCCATGCGGTGCACAGGTACTTCGCTACAGACTTGCTGAAGGAAATTTCAAGTGGGTATATACGTCGCCTTCATGTCATTGAGGAAAAATAGGGTGTTTGGGTCTGTGACACGGAGCTGTTTCAGCACACGCCAAATTTTGCATTTTTCCAGCTTATTATAAATTGAACCCTTAGCTTCTAAAATCATTTATCACGAAATATATTTGGGAAACCGTAAAGGAGCGAAGGGAGAAGTGAGGAACTCTACATAGGGTTCATTGTTTTGCCAACTGTTTTAATTATTCTTGTAAGTATGTTGCTTGAATTATTTTTTTGAGTAACTGTACGAACATGAGTTGCTAAAACCCTTCCTCTAGGATACGTAATATGATTGTAAATGTATGAATTCTTCATTGGCTTTAGTTTTACATGTTGTGTCGTCTTGCATTCTTAATTATTTATGTTTTTATGCTATGAAAACAAACTCGTTAAGCATAGGTAAAAGCTCCAAAGAGTAACCCTAGACTAGAAAATGAGAATGGAGGGAGCAAGTTCTTATTTGTATGATAGGACTCGCGATTAGGATGGAAATTACACCTTATTTTCCTTGCTTGGTTATTAAAACGGGATGAGCTAGACACCGACTTAGAATTATCACACCACCACTCATAGAAGTTGTTCTAAAGCTAAGTCCAGGTAAATGAGTAGATGTACGAAAGTCCATAATCAAGGGCACAAATTCCGTAAACCACATCCAAGTAATTACATTGCTCACGAATTAGGACGTCACATCCCCCCTCAACGATGTAAGTGTGAGACTAGTTTGTCGTGTTTAGAGGCTCAAAAGACCATGAACATAGCGATTTAATTATATGAGACATCAACTGAAGTTTTCATACTCGAACGATTGTGAATTGTAGCATTTCATGATTATTAAGACTTAACTCTAGTTGCTTCGTATATTGTATATCAAGTATTTTGTGATCACCCCTAGAGTTAATTAGAATTTATCGAAAACTTTTATAATCAGCACTTGTGAAATTAATTTTAACACTTAAACTTGATAATTCTTTGAATTGGTCCAGTCCCAGTAGGTTCGACATCCGACTCTTAAAAAGGGCCACCATATTACTTGTACGACTGCGTACGCGCTAGAGCGCGACATCTATCTATGGGTGAAAAGTTGTACTTAGGTTCACTAGAGTACTAAGGCCCTTATGAAATAATCTCAAAAACTGAGAGGTGAACTGAGTGCCTCTATATGAGATGATAGACAATGGAACTCCGTGTAACCGAACTAACTCCTAAATGTAAAGCCTAGCATAATCTTCAGCTAAATGTGTATTCTTGACTAGTTAACTTTGTGGTGATGTGATAGCAAAGTTTAAACTCAAGTTAATAACATTTGGGATGTGGGTAAAGCATGAGCAAAATACTGGTGAGGTGGAGTGCAAACAAATAAGAAAGGAATTTGAGAAACCTCCAAAAAGGAGGAGGAAATGCTTGACAGTTCTTTGAGATTACACTTGTGTCGTGCTATGATGTTAAATCTGGTGCTTGTTGGGAGGCAACCCAATTTTTAATTGTGTTGTTTTTTTATTGTTTTTTTATATAGTGTCACTTTTTTTTTATTTTGGTGTGCGAGGAAGGGGAAGTCTGAGTACCCAAATTTGAAGATGAGGAGCACGTTTTGAGCTTGAGTGTAGGGTTGTCCGACCCGTTAATCTTAGAGATATGCTATTAGTTAGGTCCTAGAGGACCTCAGGGAGTATTTCTCACCCATGTCTAGTTTTATTTTATAGATGCTTTGAGGACCGATCATGTCTTTAACAACGGGGTGAGGGTATGTTTGCCGATATTTTGAGGATAAGGGTTGAGTATGTTAGGAGTTCACGTGAAATTATTTTTAAAATGGCATGTCTTATCCACACTTGGATTTTTCTTATGGCCTTGGTTCTATTTAGAGGGGGAGACCTTTGAACCGGGTAGATTTTTCATTTTTAGGAGTAGTTTAAATTTCATTATGATAAAAAAAGGCTTTTCATGATGATTGATGGTTGACAACTGATAACGTCCAAAATATATCCTTCATCTAAAGAATATACACGACCAAAGTATCAAAACAAGGAACCCGACGAGTGTCAGGGTCAAATCCCACGAGGACTAGGGAATGAAAGTTACAAGTGTCAGCTGAGAACATGAAGTTAGCTTGCACCACATAAATTTAATATAAAAACAAATAAAATTGGGGGTATTAAAATTTTTTAGTGAATTGTATTGAGTAATTTAGTGAAATGAAACAACAAGATCAGCGAAGTTGTCAACAAGAGTGTGAAAGACTAGAGGTGTGGTATAGATGAAATACTAACTAGATTGAGATATGTTAGGTCATCTTAGGAGTTCAAAAAGTGTAAATAATCTTGGAAAGTGGGTAATTACAGCTTTTCAGCCTTTTAACTAACTCTTACTAGAGATTTGTCAAACCTCTAGCAACAATTTAACTCAACCCGATTTGATTTGGATTAGCAACTGCACTAATTTCTAGGTATTAGCTGCTAATAAGGATTGAGAATCCAATTTCAGCTATTTCTAGCCTAATTTCACAATCTCTTATCCATACCCACTATTAAATTCTCTTCCAATACATAATTATTCTTTTATAAGCAACAATAAAGTAAGAATAAATAAACCCATATTATAATCAATGGATCTTCCTTTATAGATTGAAGAGAATCTAACAAATTTACACATAATTGAACAATATGACGATAACTCTAGCAATACCCACTCTAATTAAGTATTCATCATCAAAAGCCTCTAGTTAATGATTTAGCTATTCATGATTAAGAAATTCAAAAGCACATTCATCGTAACTTCATTGAATTTCATAGCAAGAGTAGTAAAATTAAATTCACAAAAATAATCTCCAACAATGGATGAAACTTACTATTACAAGGAAGAAATAGAGCAGAGTACTTTTTCCAAATTTACCAATTAAAATCTCTCT
>JACEIK010006994.1:5181-16247 GCA_018107945.1 Datura stramonium
TTGGTCCAGTCCTTGTGGGATCGATACTTGGCTTACTTTAGCCATTTTACTACTTGTTCGACCACGTGCACTTGCGTGTAGTCATCTAAAGACCCGAACACCCCACCGGCGAATCGCCAAATTTTGTCGTCCCCAAATCTATTCCAAACATTTCAATGGCGCCCATTCATAAACACCCACACACATTTTAGGGAATTATTAACTCTACATATAAAAAAGGGCTCAAATGATGATTTACCCTTAAGAATAGCGTCACCCAATCTATCATCGGGCAAAGCATGACATTTCAATCCTAGTGAGTTACTCAAACTTCACCCATTCAAATTCACAAAAATAGCACACCTATCCCATATGCATTTCATCCATACACTTCAATCCCCCAGAAATTTCAATAAATAGGGTATCAACTATGAATCTAATGAGAAGGAAAGGCAGTAAAAGGGAAGGGAAAGGCATGTTCAAGCCACATAAAAAATGCAATTAACGTGCCTATGAGAACATAAAAGAGACAAGTATACATTACCACACTTTAGAAAACAATTTTGCAAAGACTAGCTTGTGGGAGCTTAGCAACTTTCAACAATGGCAGCTGTAGAGTTTCTGTAGTAGAGAAGGAGGATGTGAGTGTGGATGAGTGTAGTGAGAATTTTTGTGAAGGAAGGCAGAGGTTGTATAGGGGGAAGGTGAGATACTAATAGGTTGAGGAGAAGGTAAGGTAGTAATGGTGAGTTAATGTATTGGTGGGAGTGGAAAGGTAGAAAAGAGGAAAATATGGGAAAGTGGAAAGGTTAGGTATTGGATGACAAAAAGGGTGTAAAAAAATGGTCAAAGGGGGATCTAAGGGAATATTATGCAGAGTAGGGAAGCTCAAGCAAGTATTTGGGGTCAGGTGGGTCCACATTTGATTTAAATTCAGAAATAAAATCATACCTCAACCGGCGGTTTGCCGAATTGAGCCAGCGTTCTGCCGCTTTACCTTTTGCACTTGAAATAATGCCCAGTTCACTGTGTCACCATCGGCTATTCACCGGTGGTTCTCGAAATGGGTTGGCGGTCCATCGATGAGTTGTTGCTTGGGCCCCAATGCTTTAGGTGATTTGTGTTGTATCAGCAGCACACGTTTCTGCATTGGTGGTTCGCCGGTGTGTCCCCCCTCTCCTACCATGATATCTAGCTCTCGACCAGTCATGGTCTATCATGCGTCGGGCATCTTTCTCTAGAAATAAGAAGAATAACGTAAGCTTAGGGATTCACCCTATACGACATACCTCTATAGCACGACCAGAGAAGAAAGGAGGGTAACCACACTATTATTCCTCGTATCCTCCTGCCTATAGAATATGGTGCACAAAATATCCATAGATAAGACTAACCAATACACCGCTTGCATACTCCCTACGATACGGCGTTGCTCTGATACCAAGTTTGTCACGCCCTTCTTTGGGAGGCACGATTGGTACCTAATGCGATCCTGACTTGGCTGGGTATAAGCACCTCTGGTGCCTTCCAGCAACTAAAAATCAAGAAAATAAAATGCTATACTTCAGCTGTAAACACAGTCTCGGGCCAACAAGGCCATACAACACATGTAAAGGAAAATAGCTAACCCAACACACATAGCAATAAAGGTATCCTATGTGGGACGATAGGATCACCATGCTGTCTAGTTATAACAAAATGAAGACAGGTGATCATATTCACAGCAAAGCTGACAAGGCTACTAACTAACAAGCTAAACTTGGCCCCACATGGCCAACATGCAAAGTATAATACACATAGGCCCCACAGAGCCAACAACAACCAAAAACTGAGAATCTGTAGTCTGGAAGCCTCTAAGAGTGTAATAATGGTTGGGACAAGGCCCCGACCTACCTAAAAGTTGTACAACAACAGAACAAACCTTTCTAACTATCAACCCCGGAGAAAAGAAGATGACTAAACTGCTAACTCTGGCTAACAGCTAAGAAGGACCTGAACCACTTCTATCCGCTCCTGCAGGCAAGTATGTAGTGCCCCAAGATGGGCGTTAGTACAATATGTAACGAATATGTAAGATAGTAATGAAAATGAGTGAATAGAACTGGTAAAAGAGATGAAAGTAAACAATAGAAAAGATAAAAGTTATAACCTGAATAGACTCACCACCTGAAGTATAGCTAATAAGTAAGTAATACAAACAAGAATATTATCAGGCCCCCATAAGCCTAGAAGGTACAATATGTACAAAATAACCCACCTTGACCCTCATAAGACCTAACAAGTACACTTCAACCTATATAGCCGTAGCATGGTCAATCTGAGTTAACGGGTAACTATAGCCAACCTACCTGGCCTCTAGTTCTATAACTGAGCCTACTGGGCTCTTGTAGCTATGTTTGAGCCCTTTAGGCTCCTCGACGGAGGGCTAGTGATGCCGATATGACATTAAAGTAGAGGCCCATCCGTGGATGGACTGTAATATGGCCTCATAGGCCTGAATATAGTCCTGTCAGACAACATATAGATCCTCTGAGAAATATATAGCCCCGTAGGTGATGATACATCTAGTAACCCTAAGGTTGGTCGACAGAAGGCTATATAGGGTGGGATCAGTCCCACCGAAATAATCATCTTTCATTTCAAAACTAACGGTAGCAGCTAATCACAACATGCTCCTTACAAGGACATAGGTCGTAATACTATACGACAGGAATAACATGCAGAAGAGATTAGCCTTAACATACCTTGAATGCCGATTCTCATTTATCCAATTAGTTCTAACATGTAGCCAGCGATTCCACTCAATTGCAGCCTCTACGCTGAGAGAATAAGGTTATTTTCAATACTAAGACTCGGAGAACAATGATATCTTTCTATAATATTAAATATATTTCAACTCTATTTAATTCGGCCGAAAACTCACAATTTCCCTAGAGTTTAGATGGTAGAAATGCTTACCTATCACTTGTAGTTCCGTAGAAGCCAATTAGAAATGATTCTGACAACTTTTACTCAGCGGGGTTCCAGTACTCCGAGTGAATTTTCAAGAAATAACTCCACAAGGATGCTCCTCGTAGGCCTAGAACTCATTATCCAGGATGAATTTGCGTTTGGATGGAGTTTAGCGGCGTAATTTGATGAAAAATAGAAGAAATCCACGCTTCCTTTCTCTTCTCTACCGAGGGGAACTTTTAAAATGAATAACTTAATACTTGATCATATATATATATAGGTGGTGCGGTGGCCTAGGGGGCACGGTGCGCCGGCCATAGCACCAAGCCAGGGGCATGATGCGCCGGCCTGGCAGCACGGCGGGGTGCTCAAGGCGTCTGGCCTCCGGCCTTGGCCTCCTACTTTCTCGATGTCGTTCTCGTATACTCATCCTCCGGCCTTTCGTCACATGCGTCATACTCCAAAACTCCCAACATACATACGCACGCGTCCGTTAAATGATAGAAACTAATTGGGTGTAATAATTATTAATCCCTAGGATCTGTTTTCTTTAGTCACGTTAAAGAACCTATATGTTTCTCATGGAATTTATACTTATCATGCATTCACAATAACCATTTCATTACTTCTAGCTCAACCTCTAAGTGGAATATCAAGAGCACACAAGTGGTAGTGTTTTACTCCATCCTAAAAATAAAAAATAATGTGACTAATTTTTCCTAAAGACAGTCGTCATCCATCCATCATCGGGACCAGCCATGACATCTATGATGGACTCTAAAAAAATGTTGGCTCTTAATTAAAACACTTAACTAAAACAAACACACAGAGATAAACAATCACATGACATAACATCATTTAGTTTCAACAGCCATCCATATACTACTTAATACAGCCCAAGCTAACTAACATAAAAGTTTGATAGCTATNCAACTAGGAGCTTGCTGAATTGCATTAACCTGGCCCTGGTGTTGGTTCCTAACTAACATAAAAGTTTGATAGCTATTACTATAGCCCACTCTAACAATTTAGTTAATATAGCATAAAAAGAAAATCTATTTCCTTCACCCCATACTTAAACAGTGCACTATCCCCACTGCACAAACATATCATGTCAAGTAGGGAAAAAATAAAATTCCTAGGACTCTAAGAAAAGTCATCATCATCAAGATCATACTCCTGATCATAATCATCATCTCCAGCATCATCAACCTGCACATCTCCAGTGGTGTCGTCATCCTCATCATCATCTTCATCTCTACAAAACACATAAATATTAGAAAGATGGGTTGCCTCCCACCAAGTGCCTTATTTAAAATTGTGGCATGACACAAGACTAGTCAATCCTTTTCCAAGAAATCGAAGTCTTCCTTCTATCAAGATCATCCTCATAATAATATTTTACACATTGACCATTAACCCAAAAGGTTCTGTCTGATCCCAAGGGTTTTAGCTCTACTGCGCCATGTGTAGTCACGTTCACAATCTCAAAGGGACCTGACCACTTCCACCTCAGTTTCCCCCCAAATAATTTCAACCTTGAATTGTACAATAGCACCAACTGTCCTGACTGAAACGCACAAGGATGGATGCATTTATCATGCAATATCCTTGTACACTCCTTGTACATTTTAGCATTTTCATATGCACTGAAATGAAACTCATCAAGCTCATGGAGCTTCAACAACCTTTCTTCCTAGCAGCCTCCATATCAATATTCAACCTTTACATATCCCAATATGCTCAGTGTTCTAGCTCAACTGGTAGATAAAATGCTTTCCCAAAAACTAACATGTACGACGATGTGCCAATAGGAGTCTTGAAAGCATTCCTGTAAGCCCACAGCGCATCATCCAACTTGCTAGACCAGTCTTTCGTGTTTGTGCTTATATTGTTATCAAGAATTCATTTGGTTTCTCAATTTGAAACTTCCACCTCTCCACTAGTCTGCGGGTGATAGGCTCTTTCCACCTTATGCTTCACATTGTACTTTTTCGACAAATTATTGAAAAGCTGGTTGCAAATATTTGTACCTTCATCGGTGATGATAGCTTTGGTGTTCTAAAATGGGTGAAAATATTCTTCTTCAAGACTCTGGTTACTGCCTTCGCGCACTGCAACCTCTACCCACTTTAACACATAATCCACAGCTACCAAGATTTACCTGTTACTATTTGATAGGATGAATGGCTCCATAAATTTAATTCCCTAGAAATCAAATACTTCCACCTCCTTAGTGCCTTTTTGAGGCATCTCCTGCCTTTTCGATATGTTCCCAGTTATGTGATAGTTGTCACAAGATTTTGAAAATAAATAAGCATCCTTGAATAAGGTTGGCCCATAAAATCCAGCTTGACGGACCTTTGCAACAGTTCTATCTCTCATGTGATGTCCTCCGTAAGGTGAAGAATGACAGCTTTCTAGAATCTGGTGCAATTCTCCCTCGGGAATACATCTTCTGACCAGCTGATTTGGCCCTACTTTATACAGAAATGGCTCATCCTATATGTAGAATATGCTATCATGAAGGAGTTTTCTCTTCCTGTCCAGAGTTGCATCCAGTGGATATATACCACTAACCAGAAAGTTCTCTATGTCAGCATACTAGGGTAGCTCAAGAATGTCCATAGAAAATAGTAATTCATCATGGAATGTCTAAGCAATTTGTTCTTTGAAATCAATATGCTTTCTGTCCTCCAACTGAGATAGATAATCTGCTATTTGGTTCTCTGTGCTTTTCTGGTCTTTGATCGCAATATCAAAATTTTGAAGTAACAACATCTGTCGAATAAGCCTTGGTTTAACATCTTTCTTTGTAAACAGTATTTGATTGAGACATGGTCAATTACACTACCACCTTTGTCCCCACTAGGTAAGCCCAAAACTTATCAATAGCATACACCACAGCCCGCAACTTCTTTTCAATCATAGTGTAGTTTTTCTGAGCTGCATCTAATGATTTGCTTGCATAATAAATGGGCTGAAATCTCTTTCCTCTGTTCTGCCCCAAAACAGCTCCTATAGCAAAATCACTACTGTGACACATCACAATGAATGGTAATGACCAGTCTGGAGCAATGATAATTGGAGCTGTTATCAGTTTTCCCTTCAGAGTATTGAAAGCCTGCACACATTCTCTATTGAAATCAAACTTCACATCCTTTTCCAAAAGTTTGCAAATCTCTCTAGCTATCTTGGAAAAGTCCTGAATGAACCTCTTGTAGAAATTAGCATGTCCCAGAAAACTATGCACCCTTTTTATAAAGACAGGGGGTGGTAGCTTCTCAATGGACTCAATTTTAGCTCATTAAACCTCAATACCAACTTTTGAAATTTTGTGACCTAAGACTATCCCTTCACGTACCATGAAATGGAACTTTTTGCAATTCAGCAAAAGATTGGTCTCCTCCCACCTAGCTAACACCGCAACCAAATGATTCAAGCAGTTATCAAAGTCACTTCCATAGATTGATGAACACTTCAACAAATTTCTCCACCATGTCTATGGAAATGGCTAGCATTCACCTCTGGAACGTTCCTGTGGCATTACATAGTCCAAAACGCATCCTTCGAAATGCAAAGATGCCTAAAGGGCAAGTGAAAGTAGTCTTCTCCTAGTCCTCCTATGGGATCATGATTTGATTGTATCCGGAGTACCAGAAAACAACAGTCGTCATGCCCAGCTAACCTGTCCAACATCTAATCCAAGAAGGGCAATGGAAAGTGATCCTTCTTGGTGGCTATGTTAAGCTTACGATAGTCAATGCAGATCCTCCATCCTTTGGTAGTTCTCTGAGGTATCAATTCATCTATCTCATTTTGCACCACCATCATCCCGAAAACTGAACTGGTCTCAATCAATGACTATTCGACATAGGGTAGATGATGCCTGCATCCAGCTACTTTATTATTTATTTCTTTACCACTTCCTTCATAATTGGGTTCAGTCTCCACTGGTGTTAAACACTGGGTTTGGCTCCCTCTTCTAATAGTATTTTATGCATGCCAAAGGAACTTCTTATCCCCTTTATGTTAGCTATAGTCGAACGGTGAATGAGTTCCCTGATGTGTTTCCAGATGAGTTACCTGGTATTCCCNCTAATAGTATTTTATGCATGCCAAAGGAACTTCTTATCCCCTTTATGTTAGCTATAGTCGAACCAATCGTTGTCACATAACACCGTAACACTTTAAGCAACCTATCAACCTGTTCATCAGAAAACAAAGCGGATTTATTACAGGTAGTGTATTATCACTTCCTTAATAAGCATATTTCAAATGAGTAGGTGTTATACCCCGGGAACCCAAGGATCAAGCCCAGGAGTCAAACAGGGAAAATCATGAAAATGTTGCAGCAGTGTAGGACGAGTCGTTAGATGACTCATGAGGAGACCCCAGGTGTCGTCAGGTGGCTCATGCGAAGGCTAGAATAGGCTGAGGAGTTGAGGTCCCCACAAGCATGGGAACGACTCGTGGTCTTCTACCACGAGTCGTCAGGTCTCCCGTGGGGTGAGATTGAGCGTTTCCTATGAGGTCTGACCAATGCACCTAACAGATTAGACCCCATGATTCGTGGTCTGTCCCAATGACTCGTGAGGTGGGTCGTGAGCAAACCAGGGAATTTTTATAGAGGATGAAGTAGTGTACTTGACGAAAGGTGACCACGACTCATGGTCACTTCTGACGAGTCATTGAGTCACTCGTTATGATCCCAGTCGAGAAGTTCCAGGTATGTGGGGTTTTGAATGGGTGGTTTAGTCCCTAACCATGCCCAATTTCTCCCTCATTCTATGTTTAAAGTTACCAAGACTTGATGGGTCATAACCCAAATGCATGTTTCTTCAAAAATTGGTATGAGCTTGTCGTAGCATGTCTAAACTTACAGGTTTCGAATTATTGGGTTGTTTTCACTTGTTTCATTCAATATTTTATGATTTAATCTTTCAAAGCACATTTGCCCAAATCATGGGGGTTTTAGTGAAATTCATGGTTATGGTGATTTCTCAAGCATGACATGAACTTTTGAATTTTAAGCATGTTTTCAATTACTCATGTTATTACGATCACGTTTCCTATAAATTTAAGTATCTCAAGTATGATTGAAAATATGGGATATGCCCCCACGTTGCTTATGATTTGTGAATTATGGTTTTGGCCGATCCACGCGCCCAATTCCATGGCTAATATCACGAATTCTCAAGCATGTTATGATAATCACAATTTAACTAGCCATGCATGTCATGTATGAATTTTATATGAGAATGTTGCATGTTTTGGGAGTAGTACTTAACACCGAATAGGTTAAAGGCCTAGGTTACGCCCCGAATCTCAGAACTACATGACACCATAGGTTATGTTGGGGACTGCCTCAGTGTCTATCCCCATTGCGCTACGGGGCCTTCATGAGTGATATCATGCCTTTCATGGTTCATACCCTTGGCAAGGTATGAACGGCCTCCCAACTAGGCTTACAGGTCGGGCTCCATGTGTGCTCATATGGGGTATGTTGGTTATAGAAATCTCCCACTATTCCTCATTATTTTAATGTATGTATGATTATGTTCTTTTGGCTCAAGTCGTGTTTTATGAAATGTTTTCCCTTGTGTTCTGACTAGGATAGGTTTAATTTTTGGAAATCTTGAGCCTTACGATATATTTATGATTTCAGTGTTTATGATCATGATGTCCCCACTCCTATAACTATTATGTTTTAAGTATTGTTTTGCATACCTTGCATACTCAGTACATTACAAGTACTGACCCGCATATTTTCTATGCTATATAGTTTTATGATACAAGCTCCGGTTCACAGGTTTCATCGCTCTTAGCTTGCTCTCAATTCTGCTCTCAGTTCTCAGTTGTGAGTCCTTATGATTCGGGGGCTTCATGTTCGGGTTTTTGTCTGTCTTTTAGTATTCCAAATGTTGGGGTTGGTTGGGGTCTTGTCCCTTCAGCTCGTCTATTATGATAGAGGCTTTCAGACCTACTTGTAGTAATCAGTTGTTTATGTTTGGATAATGTTTTGTTGTTTTTTTTATATTTCATGTCATGGTTTCATTTAGTTCATGATTATTAAGTTAAGTCTTCTGCCTTATGTGAATGGTTTAGTTATATGCTTATGCCATGGGTTGACTTGAGGTCCCTCGGGGCTCCTCATCTTGTGTCTACAATTCGGGTGTACTCTCGAGTCGTGAAAAACTTGGTATCAGAGTAATAGGTTCAGATGTTTCCTAGGGAGTCTGAAAGCTGCGTTAGGTAGAGTCTTTTTCATAGGTGTGAAACTCACCACACTTATGAAGAAGAGGCTACTAAACGTTTTAGGAAATGTTCCCTTCTTTCATGATCCATGTCGTGCAATGAAAAGTCTCTCCATCCTTCTAATTAGTGCTATTTGTGATTGTAGAATATTATGGCTCCCAGAAGAATAAATTGAAGGAGGAACATAAATGATGAAGGCCACGAAGGTGGCAATGATCATGAGCGTCAGCAAGCCCCACCAATCCAGGAGCCCCAGGCACCAAAGCCAGCTGCCTATGTTGAGTTTTGGGTGGCTATTCAGATGTTAGCGCAGGCCTTGACCACTCCGGTCAACCAGCAGGCTGTTGCGCATGTCCCACAGAATTGCAACGCAGTGGTGACTCGGATTAGAGACTTTTTGAAGATAAACCTTCCCGTGTTCATGGGTTCAAAGTTGGACGAGGATCCACATGAGTTCATTGAAGGGATCTCGAAGGTCACTTAGATCATGGGGGTGACAAATGAGGAGTGTGTTGATTTGGCCTCTTATCAGCTAAAGGAGGTCGCTTATATTTGATACAAGCTATGGAAGGACATTAGGGCAGCGGGTGAGGGTCCTATCAGTTGGGATGAGTTCCACATGGACTTTCTTGATAGATTCTTCCCTTGGGAGATGAGGGAATTGAAAGCAACTGAGTTTGTTAACCTCAAAAAAGGAAAGATAACAGTGTTAGAATATTCACTTGGGTTCACTCGCCTGTCAAAGTATGCCCCGGAGTTAGTGATGGACCAGAGAGCGCGGGTGTGCAGATTCGTGTAGGGAACTGCGAAGTATCTGGACAAGGACTGCATAACAGCCATGCTTCATCAGGATATGGACTACCCACGGATGGGCCTTTATGCCCAGCAGATGGAGGAACCTCATATGAGGCAGAGAGAGGCCATGAGGGCCAAAACTAATAGCTACAGGTCCTCCCAGTCGATGCCAGGAAATGGGCCTCACCAGCAGTCCCAGCACAGGTCTATTACACCAGTACTATCTCAAGCCAGTACCCCATCTAGGCCTCGAGACAATCTGAGGAGCAGGGCCTCAGGTTCAAGGGGTCAGAGTAGCATGCGTACAAAGCGCACATTCCCATCCTGTGCTAGTTATGGAAAGAACAACCCAGGGAAGTGTTTGGTGGGCTCAGATGCTTGTTTTGGGTGTGGACAACCTGGATACAGGCTCAGGAATTGCCCCGCAGCTAGGTCAGGGGGTGGTGGAGCCCACACTCCAGTAGCTAGTTCGGCAGCCCTAGTGGCACGTCCTACTCAGCAGGGTACTTTGAATGGTCCAGCTCGCGGCCAGCACTAGAACCGGTTTTATGAACTTGTCTCTCGACAAGAGCAGGAGACTTCTCCCGATATGGTTACGGGTATGTTGCGAGTCTTTCATATTGATGTTTATGATTTGTTAGATTTAGGAGCTACACTGTCTTTTGTGACACCTTACATTGCTAGTAACTTTAGGGTCAGTCCTGAAACTTTGTAAGAATAGCTTTCTGTGTCTACTCCAGTTGAGGATTCAGTCGTAGCGAGGCTGGTAAATAGATGTTGCTCCATTACAGTTGATCTTGGGCAGAATTATATGCCCAAGTGATACTCAATTGCTTCATTTCATCTTGTTTATCCATCGATATTTGTGCATTCTCATGTAATTTGTAGTTAAAATGTGAATTTATACTAACCAACATGATTGGTGTTGTTTTGTAGGAAAAATATAATTTTAGGAAGCTAAGATGCAATGGGAGAAATTGGAAATGGACTCGGAAGCGAGCAGTGGAAAAGGCCAAGGAAATGCAGCAAATTAAGGGGCTCCGCGATGGAGCCGTGTCACGCTGCCATCGCGGAGGCATTCT